>LZPB01000202.1:0-32924 GCA_001676865.1 Ceratocystiopsis minuta | reverse complement strand
CCGCCGCCGCCGCCTCGTCCGTCTTGTCCAGCGCCAGCAACGCCTTGGCGCTGCGGTACCACGCCTTGGCGTTGCCCCCGTCCAGCCGCAGCGCCGCCCCGCAGTCCAGCGTGCACGCCCGGTAGTTGTGCAGCGCCAGCTGGCACGCCGCCCGGTTGCCGTACAGCGTGCCCAGCACCGCGTGCTGCCGCGCCACGTCCGCCGCGCTGTCCGGCTCGATCCCGTCGTCGTCGTCGTCGTCGTCGTCGTCCACGCCCTCTGGCCCCTCCACCGGCGCCGGCGGCTCCCCCCGCGCCCGCCGCCGGTCCTCCGCCACCAGCAGCGCCACACCCTTGTCGTAGAACGTGCGCGCGTCCGCCCACTTGCCCGCCCGGAACGCCTCGTTGCCGCGGTCCTTGAAGTCCGTCGCGTTCTCCAGCGGCGTGCCCTCGTACGCCAGCGCCTGCAGCGCCGCCACGCCGTCGTTGTCCGCCTCCATCTCCGTCATGAACAGCGGCGACTTGTTCAGGTCCGCCAGGATCTCCGCCGACGTCCGCCCGTGCGTGTACGCCAGCGCCGGCGGCAGCTCCGCGCCCGCCACCGCCGGCTCCGTCCCCGTCGGCGGCGTTGGTGGCGTTGGTGGCGTCGTCGCCGCGGCCCCCGCCTCCGCCGTCGGTGCCGTCGCCGTGTCCGCGTCGGCCGCCAGCCGCAGCTTCGTCGCGACGTCCTCGGTGACTTCCTCTAGCTGCACCATCTTGGAGGGGTTTTGGGGTGTTGGCAGAAGTGTGGTCGTCGTGGTCCAAGTACAGATGACGTTCAAAATTTGAATGATTAGTCAGCCCGCTAGATGGCGCGTCCCGTGCGCGTTAGGGGTGTTCACTATAACTCCAGCAATACCGATCCAACGCCCGCCCAGCAACCCAGAGAGAAACAGAAGAGAGCCAAGACACCAAGAACCCAAGAGAACACGTTTACACACGGTCCCGCGCGTCCCGCGCGTCCCCCCCCTCGCGCCCCCGCGGCCGCTCCACCGCAAAGCACTGCACGGCGCCGACCACGGCCACCAGCGCCGCGCTGTACCAGGCCAGCGCCGTGCAGTCGATGCGCCGGCCGACGGTGTACAGGTAGCCGGCGACGGGCGGGGCGACCATGCGGCAGGCGGCGCCGGCGCTGGCGGCCAGGCCGTTGACGCGGCCGAGCACGGCGGCCGAGGGCGTGGCCTCCTTGAGCAGGATCAGCAGCAGCGGGTACACCAGGATGGCGCACAGGTTGCGCAGGGCCAGGCAGGCGTACAGCGCCGGGTACAGCAGCGGCGACGCCGGCGGCAGCCACAGCAGCGCCGGCACGACCACGTACGCCGCCGGGTGCAGCACCGTCACCGCCACAAACAGCCGCCACACGCCCACGCGCGCCGCCGCCGCCGGGAACACCACCGCCTGCACCACCAGCGCGATCCCGCCGTTGACCGCCATCACCAGGCCCACCGCCCGCAGCGACAGCCCCAGCCCGCCCGGCGCGTGCAGCGGGCTGGCGCCCCCGGCCGCCGGCGCCCGCTCGTCCTCCAGGAAGATGGGCAGCGTCGCGTCGTACGCCATGCTGTGGTACGTGAAGATGGCCAGCGCCAGGATGATCGCCATGATGCGCCGCGAGAACACGGTGTCGTCGGCGGCGTGCTTTTCTCTTGCGTGGACGAG
Organism: Ceratocystiopsis minuta; assembly: GCA_001676865.1. Taxonomy (NCBI): domain Eukaryota; kingdom Fungi; phylum Ascomycota; class Sordariomycetes; order Ophiostomatales; family Ophiostomataceae; genus Ceratocystiopsis; species Ceratocystiopsis minuta. The sequence goes on along the minus strand of LZPB01000202.1, from coordinate 31,251 downwards.
GCGGCCGTCGTGGTGGTGGTCATAACCATGCTCATGGTCGTGGCCACAAACAGAACGAGTGCCCTCCGCAGCGCTGCTCCCCGCCCGGCCCCGCGTGAACGTGCCGTACGTCTCGGCGCGGAGGTCGACGGCCGGCCGCTTCAGCGCGTCCGACGTCTCCAGCAGCGGCGTCTCGTCCGACACGTATGCAGAGGCGGCGTGCGCCGTGCTGGCGTCCGGCACCGACGGGAAACCCGGGCGCGTCTCCTCCAGCAGCCAGTAGCCCAGCACGATGCTCACGAGCAGCAGCAGCGCGCAGATCAGGTTCGGCAGCAGGTAGGGAAAGCGCGCAAACACGCTGTCGGCCGCGAACGTGTCCGGGTACGACTCGTGCGGGTCGGCAAAGGTGCCGCCGATGGCCGGGCCGACGATGGTGCCGATGCTCCAGACGAACGGCATGATGGCGTAGGCGCGGGCTGTTGGTCAGCACGGGATGCCAATGGTATCAGGACATGACAGAGGGGGGGGGGGAGAACTCACGCTCGTGCTCCGGCTTCTTCACCAGCTCGCCCACCATGGTCTGGATCACGCCAATGTTGCCGTTGAGCATGCCGCCCAGCAGCCGCCCCAGCAGCGCCACCCACAGCGACCGCGCCAGGCCCACGACCAGCAGGCTCACCAGCGTGCCCACGCAGCCCAGCAGCAGCACCGGCTTGCGGCCCACCCGGTCCGACACGCCGCCCCAGTACATGCCCATCAGGGCCTCGGCCAGCGAGAAGGCCGAGATCAGCACGCCCGCATAAAACGCCGCATCGCCGTCGTCGTCGCCGCCGCGCAGGTACTTGGCCTGCGCCCACGCGTAGGGGAAGATGGACGTGAGCGCAATCGGCTCAGCGAGCCGGACGATGGCTGGGGGTCAGTGTCGTCGTGGGGGGGGCAACCAGAGGAAAGAGTCAGGGGCCTTACCGAGAATGAACAATTGAAACGTGGGAAACGCATCCGGATCGGCACATTTTTGTCTGGTCTGGAACATGGCCCTGGCCGGGGAGAGGAAGAACTACGAGCTGGTCGTTTGATTGTTTGGATGTGGTTGTTTAATCAAATGGATGGATTAGTTTCTAAAGGAAGACTCTCTCGAACACTCTCTGGTTTATCTCCTACAAGAGCAGGTACGACCTGATATACGGCGTGCTGTCCACGTTTTTCTCCTCGCCCAAGAGAAAAAGACGGAAGCAGGCCAGATGGATCGGCGAGGCTAGATTCCGCCTGCGGGCCCGGAAGGTTCTAGGAAGTGCCGGTAGTGTGGCGGGGCGCGATAAGCCCGACGACATCGGCTGGACCAGCGTGGTCGACGGCCTGTTATCTTGCAGCGTGGCCAGCGAATCTTGACCGGTTGCAGGCGGAAGCGCAGGACCTTGCATGGGAGGGTCGGTCTGCAGGGGTGTTGAGGAAGATGGTTTTTTGAAAATTCAAAGAAGTATTTATTAGAAAAGAAAAAAAAGAAAAAAAACCGAAAAAAACGAATCGAGATCAGACACAACTCTGCTCTGTACTCTGTCAGAAAATGAAAACCCCTCCGGCCCGATCGCCCACAGAACGCCCAGGCCGCACCCTGACCTGGCACCGTCAAGATCTGCCGATACGAGGCCGTGAGCGAATGCAACGGCGGCCCAGACGGGTGTGCAGCCCGGCCGACGTCGGGCAGCCAACAGCGGGTGGTGTGTAGGTCCCGACGGCCATCGACGCTGTGTTTCTGGCTGGGGTTCTGGTGTGTTGTGGTGGCTGTTTTCTTCTTTTATTTTCTTCTTTTTCTTTTTTTTTTTCTTTCTTTGTTTCCTTTTTTTTTCTTTTGATTTTTGCATTTTTGTTTTCCCTTCCTTTCTCTCCTCTCCCCTCCCCTCCACACCGTAAGTTAACGTCGCATCCTCCTGCATGCACAACACCCACCTTCATGCAGGCGACAAGACCTGCTCGGGCCTATCCAGCACGCCCGATAAACAGGCAGCCAGTCACAGATGAAACAATGAATACAATCGACAGCAACCCTGGACAGATACGTGTGCTAATTTTGCTGTTTTTGCGATTTGCCCAGCAGGATGCATGTCGCGTCATGTTCTTCTCCTTTTACGCAAGTCGACTCAGGCGTCTTCGATGCGTAGCCCGGTCTTCCGTGGCGACGAGTCTCGGTTCCTCTTCTGCCCCTACCCTCCCTAATGCTTGTATGTCAGCGTCGCCTTGTCCCCAATCACGGCCCAGAACTCCTCCACCAGCTCCGTCTGCCCGGCCGGCGCGCCGCGCACCGCCAGGTACACGCGCCCGTCCAGCGCCGGCGCCCAGTCGCCCGGGTTGCCGCTGACCATGCGCCCGCCCGCCTCGGCCAGGATGCACCAGCCCGCGCACACGTCCCACGCGTAGCAGCCGCCCTCCCAGTACGCGTCCAGCTGGCCTGCCGCCACCGCGCACAGGTTGAGCGCCGCCGACCCCAGCGACCGCAGGCTGTGCACCATGGCCGTCGGGCTGCTGCTGCTGCTGCTGCTGCTGCTGCTGGCCGCTGCCGGCCCGTCCGCCCGCTTGGCCGCCGCCAGCCGCCCGAACACGTCCAGCTTGTGCGCAAAGTTGGCGCCCGCCCGGTCCGAGCCCCATTCGATGCCCACCAGCGCCGTGCCCAGCCCGCGCAGCGGCGGCGCCGCCGCCACGTCGCCGCGCCCCGCCAGCGGCAGGCGCTGCCGCTCACCCGCGCCCGCGCCCGTTGTCTCGCTGGCCTTGCGCTGCATAAACGCGCCGCCGCCCTGCACGCCCGTGTACAGCGTGTCGAGGAAGGGGTTGTACACCACGCCGACGGCCGGGCGGCGGCCCACGGCCAGGCCCAGGCTGACACACGCGTGCGGGAAGCCGTGCACAAAGTTGGTCGTGCCGTCGATGGGGTCGACGACAAACGTCGGCGCGTCCGTCACCCGCGTCTCGCCCGCCACGTACGTCTCCTCGCCCACAAAGGCAAACGCCGGGAACGCCGCCCGCAGCCGCGCCGTCACCATGCGCTCGACCGCCTGGTCCGCCTCCGTCACCAGGTCCACGGCTGCGCCAGAGGTGAGTGAGCGAGCGGTCGCGGGTCTCAGGGGAGGCTCGGGGCGAGGGCGGCGCGCTTACAGTTGAGCTTCGTCCCCTGGGGAATGTTGTTGGGGTCGGCCGCCAGGATCATGCGGCCGGCCTCGAACGCCACCGACACCAGCGTGTCGAGCACGCTCTGCAGATCGATCTCGGCCATGGCGCTGTGTCTCGCAACGAACGGGCCTGCGAAGGGATCGGGGTCGGGAAAAGAACGAACAGAGACGCGGCGAGTCGTCGTCGTCGTCGTTGGGCGGAGGAGAAAAAAAGCTGTTAGTGGGGAGGGGCGGGGTGGGCGACTGCTGCTAGCACGGCCAGAGACAGAGCTTCCATTTTTCTACAGCGCTGAAAACCCGCCCAAGGCCACCAAGCAAGATCAACGCAACAACCAGGCTGCTGGATTTTCAACACCAAAACGCCAAACTCCCTAGGAACCCAACAGCCCGAGAACTGTAGTCCGAGGAGGAAGAGAAGAGAAGGCAAGAGGCAGACAAGAAGACAAAAAAGCAAAACGAACAGAGCAATGGTCATCAGAACGAGAGAGGAAAAAAAGAAAGAAAAAAAAACAGCCACACCCGTCGACCCCAGCCCCCCAACACCACTCCTGCACGCCGCAGGCTCACGCCATCGGCCGCGGGCTCACGCCCCGCAGGCTCAGGTTGCTCGGGTCCGCCTCCTGGTCGTCGAACGGGTTGGCCGCGCGCCCGCCCAGCGTCCGCCCGCGGTCCGCCTCCCCGTACGCCGGCGCCGGCGCCGGCGCCGGCACGTTCATGTCGTACGTCGACCCGGCCGCCGCCACGCCCGCGCTGCCCAGGTACGCCGTGCTGCCGCCGGCCCCGCCGCCGCCGCCGCCGCCGCCGCCGCCCGCCACGCTCAGCTGGCTCGCGTTGCCGTGCTGCGCCCCGCCCGGGTGCAGGCCCAGCTCCTGCTCCTCGTTGTAGTAGTACGCGTCCGCCTCCGCGCCCACGCGCGTGTCCCAGGCGTCGTCCGGGCCCAGCGGGTCGAAGCCCTGGCGCCCCGGCTGGCGCCCCGTCCGCAGAGGGGCCGCGCCCTCGTACGCACCCGTCGCCGTGCGGCGGTTCTTGTTCTTGGAGTGCTGGATCGCGTACACAATCCACCGGTACAGCCCCGTCGGCGGCTTGTCCGGGATCGCGTCGCCGCCGCTGCCCGGGTTCGGGACCGTCGCGAACGGCACGTAGGCTTGCCACGAGGGCGGTGGCAGCTGCGCGAGGTCAGCGAGAGCGGGCAAAGAAAGTCATGCGAGCCAAGGAAAAATACCCACCCCAAGCCGCTTCGCGCGGAGATGCCAGAAAACCATGCTGCCAATGCCGATGAACAGCCCCAGAAACAGCACGACAATGATCACAACCCAAAAGGGACCCATGGCGCCCGGATAGAAGGAGAGTCGTGCGGCGCGTGCGGGTCTCGGTGCGTGCGACAACTGCTGCGTGCGCTCAGTGGCGAGACGGAGACAATGCAGACGAGAAGCGCACCAGTAGATCGATGCGAGACGGCGAGACGGTTGATCGCGCGCAGGCAGAGTTGGGGAAAACGATGCGAAAGAGGCCAAAATTCCTCGGCCGTGCGATCCGGATCCTTCGAATCCTACGGAAGGAGCAAGGCTAGGCCCGACGGAAGGGCCCCACTAAAGGCCGTTTGAAATCAGCGTCATGCGTAATTGGCCGCAGGCACGGATCGGGGCGTGAATTACGCATGTTACGACTGGCATATGTACGGGGTCACTTTAGACACAGCATTTCAGAGACATGTTGACGTGTATAGATACTGTATTGCCTGTGGACGGACATGAGGAACGGCTCGGAATCCCAGAAAATGAAGAGCAAGAGAGAGAAGAAAGAGGAGGATGAGGAAAACTGAAAACGATGACAACGGAAAGCAACGAGAACGAAACAGAGCCCACGAACGAGGAACAAACAGAAGAAGCCAGACACAGCAGGCAGGCAGAGCCCGCGAAGGCTGAACAACAGAAGAAACCAGACACCGCAGGCCATCCGCGCCCACCCGCGCCCTCCCCCAACGCTGCCCTTTGCAGAGCGCCGCTGTCGCTTTCCCCCCTCTAACAGGCACACCCGTCTTTCGCCCCCTGGCTCTGCGCCCCCAGGTTCACCCGGTTGCCCTCGCCGCCCGCGCCGATCCGGCCGCCCGCCGCGCCGGCCCCGCCCGCGCCGGCCCCCCCGCCCCGCGTCGTCTTCAGCGACGTCTCCGGGATCGCGTTGGCAATCGCCGTAAACACCTCGCTGACGTTGGTGCCCGTCTTGGCGCTCGTCTCGAAAAAGAGCAGGCTCTCCTCGTCCGCGTACGTCTTGGCCTCCTCCGTCGACACCTTGCGCAGGTCCTCGGCCGCGTCCGCGTCGTCGCCGTCGCCCGCCGCGTCCGCACCGCCCTCGCCGCCGCCGCCGCCGCTGCCGCTGTTCGTCAGATCCAGCTTGTTGCCCACCAGCGCAATCACAATCCCCGGCGACGCCTGGCGCTGCAGCTCCGCCACCCAGTGCTTCGCCTTGATCAGCGACGTCGGCTTCGTCAGGTCGTACACCACCAGCGCCGCTTGCGCGTTGCGGTAGTACATGGGCGCCAGCGACGCGAACCGCTCCTGGCCCGCCGTGTCCCAGATCTCAAACTTGATTGTCCGTGTCGGCAGGTTGCATTTTTGCGTCAAAAAGGCGGCTGTAGGGAGCGCGGGCGCTCGTTAGAACACGCATCAGACAGAGTTTAGCACACAGAGGAAGAGAAAGAGAGCTCACCGCCAATCGTCGGCTCCTTGTTCTCCTGGAAGTCGTTGTTCACAAACCGCAGGACGAGGGAAGACTGTACACAGGCCGAGTTAGTATCTTCTCCCAAACGTGACCTATGCACCGCCGCATCGTCTCTCGAGTCTCCTCCTCTTCCGTCGCCTCCTATTCCCCCGTTCCTCTCCCTCCACCCCCCCGTTCTTCCCGTCCTCCGTCGCCTCCGGCGTGTGTCCTCACCTTTCCCACGGCGGCTTCGCCAAGCAGGACCAGCTTCACGCTGCTGCTCGGCTTCGGTGCACCACCTGCATCCACCATTGTGTCAGGTCCTATCGGGTTGCCGCTGTCGTCGAGAGGCGGGGATAGCGGGTGATGCCGATCGGTTCCGTCGAGGACGATCTAACGAGGACGAGAAAACAGGAAAGGAGCGTCGAGAGCGCCTGAACAGTTTGGGAGGGAGGAATGAAACAGAGGACAGGAAAGAGCAGTCCAAAGGAAAAGGGCGGCGTGCAGCAAGATGGGTGCCGGAGGGTCGCGGGATACAGGGAAAAGGCGAAAAGTAGGAGAGCAAATCGCGGGAGCCTGATTGATACGATGCGTTATAGCGGTGGCGGCGACCGGTGGCGGCGGCACGTTCGCTCCCCGAAACAGCTTAGCCCACCTACGAGTAGACTGAGCAGGTACGGAAGTAGGTTTTCCCGTGCCGACCTCGTCTGAGTGGACCCCATTCACTATCTAATCGCATGCTCCACTAAAAAAAAGTTGCAGCGCGCGGCCAGAAAGAGCTCCAAACAATTCTTCGAAAAAAAAACGAAGACGGAAAATCCACAGGCAGAAAACAACAACCAAGGCAACACGCAGATCGGGCGCAACCGCGAGGAGACTGTCTGCTATCCCTACAGAACTTCGCGCAATGTCCGGCTTTTTCGGCAAGGTCTTCGGTGCTGTGGGCGCCCTGTCGTCGAGGAAGCAGCCGTCGACGCAGGGTTCGCAAGAACAGCCGGCGACGACGCCGACCGTGAGCAAGAAGCGGCTGTTTGACGATGAGGACGACGACGACGACGATGCGGACGAGACCACAGCAAACGACAATGCGGCTTCCTCTTCCGCGCCCATCGGCAAGGCCTCTACCTTTTCCATCAACGAGGAATACGCCCGCCGGTTTGAGCACAACAAGAAGCGGGAAGAAAGACAAAAGCGTACGTTTTTTCCTGTGGAGGCTTCGTGAAGAAAACCCTCTCCAGGCTCTGTCACACCGAGCTAACAAACGCAGTGGAGGAAAAGTACGGCCGCAATGCGCCCGGCGGCGGCGCCGGCGAGGACGACGACGACGAATCGTCGTCCGAAGACGAGTCGGAAGACGAGGACGGCTATCTCCTGACCGAAGAACTGGACGCGCGCATGAACGCCGCGCTCGAGGCCATCAAGAACAAGGACCCGCGCATCTACAACACCGACGTCAAGTTCTTCGACCCGGCCGAGGCCGAAAAGGCCGGCGAAGAAGCCGCCGCTCGCGCAGCGGAGGCGGCCAAGACCAAGGAGAAGCCCATTTTCCTGACCGACTACCACCGGGAACGGTATCTGCGGGGGGATGTCGGGGCTGACGACGACGACGACGACGCTGCCCACCCCGCCGTGCCACAGACGAAGACCTACCAAGAGGAGCAGGATGCGATCAAGCAGTCGCTGATTGCCGAGATGAACGCCTCCGACGATGACGACGACGACGACGACGAAGACGGCGGAGCAAAGGTGGCCGACGTGCTCGTCAAGAAGGGCAAGGCGGCCGAAGACGACGACGACGTCGACAGCTTCATCAAGCCCAAGGCGTCGGCCAAGCGCGCCGCCGCCCCTGCCCCCGCCGCCGGCGCCGACGGCATCCACCCCGCGCGCGCCGCGCGCCTGCCCAAGGCGAAAAAGGCCGCCGTCGAGCTGGACGTGGCCAACGCCGACAAGGACCCGGAACTCTTCCTGTCCAACTTTCTGGTGTCGCGCGCCTGGGCCGGCCCCTCGAGCGACGCCCCCAACGGCTGGACCGCCTTCGAGTCGGACGACGAGGACGACGACAGCGAGGCGCTGCGCCGCGCCGAGGCGTTCGAGACCGCGTACAACCTGCGCTTCGAGGACCCGGCCAAGAGCAACGAGGTGCTCAAGTCGTACTCGCGGTCCGTCGTCGCCGAGCGCTCCGTGCGCCGCGACGACAAGACGGCACGCCAGCGCCAGCGCGAGCACGAGCGCGAGCAGCGCGCCGCCGAGAAGCAGGCCCGCCGCGAGGAGCGCGCGCGCCTGCGCAAGCTCAGGCTCGACGAGGCCCGCGACAAGCTCGCCAAGATCAAGGAGGCCGCCGGCCTCGCCGGCCGCACGCTCGACGAGGACGAGTGGGCCACCCTGCTCGACGACGCCTGGGACAACGACGCCTGGGAGGCCGAGATGCGCCGGCAGTTCGGCGACGACTACTACGCCGAGAAGGACGCCGGCGTCGTGGCCGATGACGACGACGACGACGCCGCCGGCGACGGCGGCAAGAAGGCGAAGAAGCCCAAGAAGCCCAAGTGGGACGACGACATCGACATCAAGGACATCATCCCCGACTTTGATGACGCGGTCGCGCCCAAGGTCTCGCTGTCGGATGCCGAGGCGGATGGCGCCGGCGCAGAAGCGGAGGAGGACGCCGACAGCGACGGCGACGATGACGACGACGACGACGCCGACGACGACGACGGCCACGCGTCCAAGCGCCGCAAGACCGGCAAGGACCGCAAACAGGACCGCGCCGATGCCAAGCGCGCCGCCCGCCGCGAGCGCGCCCGCCTCGAGGCCCTCGTCGACCGCAAGATGGCCCTCGACGGCGAGGGGCCCAGCACGTCGGCCGCTGCCGCGGCGACCGGCGGCGGCTTCCGCTACCGCGAGACCAGCCCGCAGTCGTTTGGGCTGACGCCGCGCGACATCCTGCTGGCGCCGTCGGACGCGGCGCTCAACGAGTTTGCCGGGCTGAAGAAGCTGGCGACGTTCCGCGACGCCGAGCGCAAGCGGCGGGACCGCAAGAAGCTGGGCAAGAAGGCGCGGCTGCGGCAGTGGCGGCGCGAGACGTTTGGCGACGCGTACGAGCAGACGGGGCCGACCTTTGGCTTCGAGCACTTCCTCGAGGAGGAGCAGGAGAAGGCGGCGGCGGCGGCCAGCAAGGGCGGCGAGCGGAGGAAGAAGAAGAAGAAGGCGGCGGCCGAGAGCGGCGACGGCGACGACGCTGCCGCCGCCGCAGACGCGGACGGCCGGAAGAAGAAACGCAAGCGGTCGGGGCGGAAGAACAAGGACAAGGGCAAAGGCGTTGCGGCCGAGTAGGGAGGGTAAAACAAAAGGATATCCAGGTTTTCTGCTTCTTTGGTCGAATTAGCTGTCAAACGTAATAGGAAAAGCGATTTCAAGCCCTCGAGATTTCGGTGTGAGAAGCATAAAAACATCATCAATGATCCAAAAGTAGTCTAAACCAAAAACACACTCCAAGCTTATATATACCGCCTGCATCCAAGTAAGGCTGTTCGGTGTCCGCCCGTCAACTGGCATGCCGCAGCCCGCCGCCGTCGCCCCCAAAAATGCTCGCAAACGGATCCAGGCCGCCGCCCATGGCCGACTGGTCCTGGCCCAGCTCGGGCGGCTCCATGTTGAACGGCATGAACCAGGCCGACGTGGGCTCGCGGTCGGTGTGTCCACCGAATGGGTGCTGTGCACCAGCTGGGGGGACAACAGCGCGGCCGCCACCGGTACCGTTCCCCTGGTTTCCTGGCCCATAGCCACTGCCGCTACGGCCACCACCGCTGCCACTGCCGCTGCCGCCTTTTCGCTGGTCGCCGGGCCCACTGCCAGCACCCCCCGAACTGCCCGGGCTCTCGTCCCACGCAATCCCGTCCAGCGCGCTTCCGGCGACAGGGACGGCCGTCGCGTCGAGACCCTCCCCGTAGGCGTTCATGACGAGCTGGCGGTCGAGCTGGGACAGCGAGCCGTTGATCTGCTGGGACAGCGACAGCGAGAGGTAGTCCGTGGGGAAGAACGAAAGCGGCTGCTGCTGGCTGCCGTCGAAGGCGCCCAGTCCGCCGGTGACCGCAGTGGCCGAGATGGACGGGTTCAGCTGCGACAGGGCGAGCGCACCAAAGTCGGGCTGCTCGCCTGCCTGCGCGCCGAAAAAGTCCAGGAACTGGTGCTGCAGCCCCCCCTGGCTCTCGTCTGGCGGCGGGGCGTCTGTGTTGCTCGCCGTCGTCTGCTGTGCGTCTGCAGCTGCATCGGTGCCTTGGGACGAGGCAATGGCACTGTCGTGCGAACCCTTCTTGGCGTTCGATTTCCGCCTGGCCTGTGTTCTATTGGACGAGGCTGCGGCCGTGGCACGGCCGCTCTGTGACGCACTTCCTCCTTTCTTGCCACCATTCGCCGATGCTGGCGATGTCCCGGTGCGCGGGGAGGCGAACCCGATATCGCTCACTCGGCGGAGCTCCTGCTTCTGCTCGAACACGCTGTCGTCGCCCTTTTCCTTGTTCTTGTACGCGGAATCGGCGTCGCCAAAGTCCGAGGTGGACACGCCGTGCGGATACCGGTCGAACCAGTCGCCGTACTGGAAGATGGGCGACGCCGCCATGGTGCGCTCCTGGGCCGGGGTGCCCTGGCGCGCGGCGTCGGCGCAGGTCCGGTATTGCTCGCGCAGGTTCTCGGTCATGAAGTGGAACATGCCCCAGTAGCGCTTCATCTTGGAGAGAAACTTGACGTTGACGGTCAGATTGGCCTTGGAGGTCGCTTCGATGGCGGGGTTGCCGCAGAAGATGCCAAAGATGTGCACGGTGCTGGACAGGAAGACGCAGTAGCCGACAAACGGCGCGGCGACGGTGTAGGTCTCGGCATCCTGCAGCAGCTGGGAGATGCGGTTGGCGGCGGCAAAGGCTTTGGCACCGGCCCGGGTGACAAAGGCCTTGGGCACGGCATTCGGCTGCGGCTGGGCGGCAGCCGTGTGGTTGCTGTAGCCGCTGGGGGAGGACAGGGCAAAGCGGTTCATAAACAGAATGCTCTGCTGGATGGCAATGTGCAAGAACAGAAACTGGTTGGCCATGCCCTCGTTGTCGTGCAGGTGCAGGTGCTCGGCCGAGTACACCAGGGTGGGCGGGAGCGTCGACAGCATGCCGTCGGCCTCCTTGGCGAGCCTCGCGTACCCGGACTCGGGGCTCCACATCGGATGCGGATCCATCTCCTTGCCGCCCTGGTTGAGGTAGTTGATGACCCGGCCCCACACGGCAATGGCTCGGACCATGTACGCGGCGACGCCCATATTGTCCTTGGCGGCGGCGGCCAGATCCAGGTCGGTGGTGTCGATGGGGATGTCGGGCGGCGGCGGCACGGGCTCGCCGGCCAGATTCTCTGTCGGGCCCGGGTGGTCGATCAGGAAGTGGCTCTCCTTGATCGGCAGCTGGATCTTGACCGACTCCTCCTTGATAAACGTCGGCCGGTCTGTGCCCGACGAGTTGAACCGGTCCATCAAGAAGCACGACCACATTGTGCGGCGGCGGATCTCGCGGTCGATGAAGCTGAGCGGCGCGCCCTTGGTCGCGGGGAGGGGGTCGTGGTCGACGTCCTTGTGCAGCTGCAGGGCGTAGGCCATGCGGATGGCCTGGCCACCGAGGGCCCAGCTCCGGCCGCCCTGGCAGGTGCCGAACTCGTGCAGGCCCAGGATGATCAGACAGGTCAGGATGGTGATGTTGGGCCACTCGTAGCGCCGCGTCACAATGGCGCGCGCGCGGGACGCCCACTCCTCGCCGCGCAAGAAGTTCTGGGTCGTGGTGGCCACGGCCGGGTGGTCGGAGAAGCGCGCGGCGACGGCACAGACCGACAGAATGAGCACCGGCGGCAGTGTTCCCTTTTTTAGTTTTCTCATGTAACTCGGCCGGTGCAGCAGGTGGTACGCCTGGCCGTAGATCTTCTCAAAGTACACGTCGGCGAGGTGGTGCTGCAGCTCGAGCGGCGGCAGTGCGTCGGCGCCCTCTTTGAGCAGTTTGGTCTCTTCCGACTCCTGCTCCTGGAGCACGTTGCTGGGCCGGGCGGCGCCGTTGCCGAGGCCGTTCGCCGGGCTGGCCAGCGCCCAGTGGTTCAGCTCGGGCCCAAAGGCTTCGCCCGCGGAGCGCTTCTTGGTCGTGGAACTGCTGTTTCCGCTGCCAGCGCCAGCGCCGCCGTACCTGCTGCCCCCCCCTGCGCCGTTCCCGTTTGTCGCAGAGGCCGAGGCTGCTGCGACCGGGTGCGCGCCTGGGAGCGCCGGCTTGACGACGCTGCGCGCCGGCAACGGAGGCCCGTTGTCGTCGTCGTCGACCCGGTGCATGACCTTGACCAGGCGGTCTTCCATGCGCCGCATGCGCTTGTCCAGCATGGCCATGTAGTCGGTGCGCGGGGCCGCCTTGCGCGTCGTGACCTTGTAGACGCAGGGGGTGCGCGAGCGCACGCAGTGCCTGCAAGCGGGCTTTTCGCCCGAGCAGCGGATCTTCTTCCGGCGGCACGCAATGCATGCCAACGGGAGCCGCTTCCGCTCTTTGCCCGCTTTGGTTTTCAGCTCGCTCCAGGACGGCGTTGTGGTTGCCGTGCTGGACTTGGCGGCATCTCTGTTGCTGTTGTGGCCGCCGCGTTTGCTGCCGCCCTCTCCGCCGTCGCTGTTTCCGTCGTCGTCGCCATCGCCATCGCCGTGGCCGTCGTGGCCGGTGCCGTTTCTTCCGCAGCCCCCCATGCGGCCCACGCCCAGGCGATCGACAGGCCCCTCCAGCGCCAGGCCCAGCTCGCCGGCCGCCGGCTCGTCCAGCATCGAAGGGGCACCGCCGTAGCCGCTGGTGCCGTCGTCGAAGACCGATGCATCGAGGCTTGTGTGCTGTGGACTCGCCATAAATGTGTCGTTGAAGGTGAGCTCCTGCTGCGTTGGATGGCTGCTCTGCGCTGCCATCCACCCGGGGTCGTGCGCTTGCTCAGTCCAGGCCTCGGAGGAAGGCGGCTGTGGTTGCGAGGCTGTAGGGTCTGCCGCGCCCTGGCTGTTGTCTGTGTCGGCCGTGGCGGCGAGCACGCTTGCGAGTGCGTCGGCTGCGGCAGCATCTGCGCCGCCTGTACCACGGATCGCACCCGCAGCCTCCGTCACGTCCTCGGGCACCATCGAAACCACCTTTTGTCGAGATGCCGTCGCGCTGGGCTTGTGTTGCAGTGTCTGCTGTGCTCGTGCTTGCGTTTCGCAGGACAAATCCTGCGACGCGGTGCAACGCGAGGCAACGCAACCCTCCCCCCCCAGTCGTTACTTCTGTATTCGGTGAAAGCTTCCGTATTCGGTGAAGCCGCGCTGAATGCAGCAGGAGGCTGTGGCTTTGTCGTGCCTTCCTTCTCGGTGAGGAGAAAAGGATTATGAGGTAATCGCTGTCGGTGGTCGAGGGTGCAGGAGAGATTGAAGGTCGCTAGCAACCTGCCTGGCTGAGGAGGCGAAATGGGAGAGGTAAGGGAGGACAGGAAGAGAGAGGTCAAGGTCAAGAAGAAAAGAACAAAAGCAGAGGACAGAGAAGCGTTGAGGTTTTTTTGGGTTTCTGTTGTTGTCTTTTTCTTCTTTCGGGGACGTCGGATAGTGCTCAAGCGAGGCTGGTCTGCCAAAGCGAATGGGCGATGGTCATGCGGGGAAGGACGGAGGACGCAAGACAGAAGAGACACATGCCCAGGAGAGCCCAGGAGAACGACAGAACGAGCCGGAACAACACCGGAGGTCTCCGGAAGGGCCAAGTCCGGTGTAAGAAGCGCCGCAGAGACAGTTCGGACAACGGGGCTCCGGCAGGCAAGCGACAGGCCGTTCTTTCCTCTCGATCACAAAGACGGTGGCAGAAGAAGATGCTCCGAGACTGGGACAGCCCCTGTATCCTCCCCAAATCGGACCGCGGCCCAGCGGGGTCGAGCAGACTGTGAACCTCCCTGCTACCCCGGGTTTTCTCCGTATGGGGTTCTCCACATCGCGCTGGCTCCGCAAAGGCAGCTAACAGCGGATCCGCACCAGCCGCTCAGCCTGTCGCGTTTCGCGCTTTTACAATGCGACGACGGAATCAATAGCCTCCTTCCCCTCACCCCAAAACTGACATAAACCACTCCAAGACTGACAAAAGCCTGACAAACACGACCTGGTCGGGGAAGGGAGCAACCCCAACGGCTCCTGCATGACTCGTAGGGATGCCCCGCAGCGAGCCCGGAAAACAACACGCTGTTGCCGGGGCAGGGTGCGTGATTCGCGGGATGAGTCGTTCCTGAATCAGTAGTAGGTCTCGGCTCTGGTCCTCAGAGCCAGGGTCAGGGTCTGGGAGAGATCAAAAACACAAGAAAGCAAGAGAAGAAACCTCAAATTCAAAATTCAACCCAAAACGCGAAAAAAACCAAACACCGAAAGCTATGCAGTGGCGGGTATGAAATAAATAAACAAAAAAAACCATCCCTCTCAGCTCAGATACACCGGAATGCCATACACGCACACCGCTGCCGCCGTGATGTACCGGAACCGCGGTGCTGTCCGCGCACGCTCCACGGCCTCGACCAACGACACCATCGACGGTGCTGCTGCCTCCGCTTGCCGCTGCTGCCGGCGCTGTTGCTGCTGCTGCTGCTGCTGCTGCTGCTGCTGCTGCTTCTTCGTGCCGGCGCCCTCGCCCGCAAACGCCCCGCGCGCCACCAGCCCCCATTCCTCAAACGCCCGCCCGGCGAACCGGTCAATGTCCTTGTCCGTCACGTCCCACAGCGTGCCGACCACCGCCGGACTCCCGGCCAGCATGTAGTTCCACACGGGGCCGTGCAGCTCGAACTCGCCGTTGTAGTCCAGCACCGCCGACCCACAGCCCATCAGCAGCGCCGTCGCCCGGCACCGCTCCAGCTTGCGCACCGTCCGCCCCCGGATGTACTGCGCGCCGCTGCCGTGCCCAAAATACAGCAGCACGTCTTTGTCGCGCAGCGCCTCCTCGAACTCGTCCTCCGTCGGCGCCCGTCCCACGATCCGCGTCCACGACGGCCCGCGCACCTCCATCGCGAGCGGCCCCTCGAACGCTGCCTGCGTCGAGCCCAGGTCCCCTGAAGGGTTGAGCACATACGCCCCGTTTCCGGGAGATGCCCAGTGGCCGCTAGGCCGGTCCGTGTCGACAACACCGTCGGTCTCGTTTTGCTTTTGCTGGTCAACAAGCAGACGTCGGAGAGAGGCCAGCGACGGAACTCGCGACACGGCTAGTCCCTGCATGCACGGAAGGGCTTCCCATGGGAACAAGTGAAGGGACTTGTCGAGCACGAGAATGGTGTGACGGTGGTCCGCGCTGCTGTCCCGCACCTCGCTCTCGCGCACCCCGGAGTGGTATGCAAAGAGCGCGTCCACTGTCTCCACCACCATCGAGTCGAAGTCGATCTCGTCGTACGCGTTGTGCTCGCCGTGGAACTGCAGAATGTCCACCACAAAGTACAGCAAGTCGTCCAGTGCTTCGTCAAAGTCGCACTGCTCGGCCGTCGCATCGCCAAGCCCAATGAACAGGTCGAGCACACGTGCGTCCAGCGACACCCGTGGAACAGCCGCCGTTGCTTTCCCGGCCGCCTTCCCCGCTGCCGCTCTCCGCTTCCCACGCCCGGCAGGCGCCCGTCGAGACGGGAGGTGCTTGTCGAGCATGGTCTCAAAGGCTTTTTGGAAGCGCGCAAAGAGCGCCGGTCGCCGCACGTGCTGAGAGAAGATGCCGCGGAAACCACCCAGCCAGATCTGCTCAATGTTGTCTAGGAGGTCCTTGAGCCGCGCGTCCAGTGTCTCGCGCTCCGTCCACCATGCCGTCTTGGCCCCCTTGACCGTCATGTCGCGCGCATCGTGGCAGCTGCTATTAATCGCCTGGACAATGTCCAACAGCTCCGTGCGCCCCTGCTGGAAATTGAACACCTCGTTGTCTGCATCCCGTGAAGTGGCTCGCTCCAACGGCAGCCGGATCACAAACGGACTGTGGCCTGCCTGTAGCTTGGTGATGCACAGGTCGTGTTTGTTCTCCGACAACGTCAGAGAAACGACACTCCAGTCCTTCGGCACAATGTCGATATAGTCGCGCTGAAACTGGCGGATGCAGACCGGCTCTGTCTGCCCTGAGAGCGAACCGCCCTCCAGGCTAACGCGTCGTGGCATATCAGACAGCAGCTTGTTGTTGCTCACAGGGAAGGGCGTCATCTCTCCGGTGGAAATCGCGGCCGTCGGCCACGACAGCCCCTCGAGCATCGCATCACCCTTTGCTAGCGAAGCCTTCTCCACGAGTACGGCTCTCCGCTCCCGTCGCCATGTCATGTTCCGGGCCAGCTCCACGGAACAGCTGGCATAGGCCGGATGGCTCAACGCCCGCGGTTTGCTCCATGACGTTGCCGACAAGACAAGAACGGCGCTCTGTAGCATGCTGGATATCCGATTGAGAATGCTTGTATCGCCTGAAACTGCTGCAAGGGACTGCGCCTCAATGAGACAGTCCTGAGCTTCCTGGAGCATCTCCACGAACCCGACACTGGCCTTCGATGCTTTTTCGAAAACCTGCATGCCGTTTCGTCCCTTGGCTGCCAAGGGCGACCTTGGTCCAGAAAGCCGGCCACTGAGATCAACACCGCTACTGCCCGCGTTGTTGCCACTGCTGCTGCTACTGCTAACCGCCGGGAATGAAAGGGTGGAGTCTTGAAGGACAGAAAACACGGCATCGTGTGCCATCTGGTCGGTGCTGTATCCAAGCAAGCAAGCAGCAAGCGCGACCTTGTCTACTAACAGCCCTGTCGCCGGCCGCATCGATGGTGTGGACGTCGGCAATACGCTGCTGGTACGCAGAAGTGCCAATGCTGCAGCCCACTCTTTCTTGTCCACGTACGACATGACCTTGTGACTCAGGATGGCAGCCCTGAGACCCAGAATGGCTGCATTATCTGCGAGGGGGCGTGCAGTCGTCGTATCAAGAGCAGTAGACGCAGTGGACGAGACGATCGCACCAGTGGTCGACGCAGACACCTTCTTTGTCGCCTTGGGCACCTTGGCGGCCTTGGTCACCGTTCCACGGGTAGATGTCGTCCTTGTCGTCCTTATTGTCCTTGTTGCCGTAGTATCGGCTGCGGCTTTTGCTTTCGCTGTCGTTGCCCGCGCTCTTCTCGGAGCAGGCGCAGGGTCGGCCTCTTCTTCAGCGGGCAAGGCATCTTCCTTGGACGCTGCAGGGCTCCCGGAAATGCATTGTATGATGTCCTCAGCCTGCTGCAGCATGTCCTGCTCGCTGGCATCGTCCTTGGATTCGCGGTAGAAGCCGACGAGCTCGCAGGCCAACATGGCCTTCCGGCAGCTCTGCTCAATCCCGTTCATCCGGGAGCGGACGTGCGAGGCATACCCCAACGCCTTGTCCAGCTTGCCTGCCTTCAACCAAATCGTTCCCTGCCAAGACTCCGCCTGTGCCAGCGAGAGAGGCGCATTGGTGGCCGCAGCAATCTTCTGCGCCTGTTCCGCATAATACACCGTCTCCTGGAATAGGCCCAGATGAGCGTAAACGGACGAGAGGCGCATCATACTATCGAAAAGTGGATGAAAGAGCGCCCAAAACTCCGGTGACGCTGCGGTATTGGGGGCTGGTGGTGCAGCGTCTGTAAGAGCGTGGGGAGAAAGAAGTGAAGAAGCCCCGTCACCTTCTGTTTCCCGCAAAGATGCCCCGAGATCTGTGCTGCTCTGCTCCAATGTTGCCGCTCCTAGGGTATCGTCCTCGCTCGTCGATGAACTGTGGCCCGGCGAGAGAACATTTCGCATCGATTTCTCTAGACGGTTCCAGTCGTGGAACAACATACGCACTCCATTCCTGGCATTTTGGAGGGACACAGGATAGTCGCCCTTTTCAAGCGCCACGATAGAGTAAAGCAAGCATGCTTGCGCACAGAGGAGCCTTTTTCGTGGCCCGTTGATTCCACGACGCTTCTGAGGTCGACCAGCGTCCTCATCGCTGGTGGGATTGACTTTCAGTAGGTGTTGACTCCTGGAAAAGAATGGTGTCAGCTCTGTCAATCTCATCGTCACGGAACTATGCATAGTAAAATCCACTTCGAAACTTACGCCTCCTCAAACCGACCAGTTGCAATAAGGTACTCGGCAAAGGACAGGTGGAAACGAGTTGCTGTATCCGAAACGCCTCCGGACAATAGTTGAATTTCGGTCTGCAGGTGACCCAAAATGCGCTCGGCCTTGAGACAATCGCCCAGGCGGATGTAGTGGGAAGAAAGGGCGAGGGCAGAATCATGAACGAGAGGCTGGGGTACAAGGCCATGGTCCTCGTCGGCAGGTTCAGATACGGACAGGGCCTGAGCAAGAGCCGAAGACAGCTCCAAGATGGTCGTGACCAAAGCGTCACGTCCCATGGCCTTCAAAAACTCCGCAATTGACTGGAGGTGCGTCCAGAGACCCATGGCGTTGTCAACGACCCGCTCCAGTGCTGGCCGGGTCGCGTTTGCCACAACAAGAGCCTGCCAGGTGGACAAGCAACCTTGCAACACGCCCGCATCCGGGTATCCTTCCGAGAAGGCGCCCAGAGACGCGGCAAGAGTTTGATAGTGCTGCAAGTAAGCTTCAAGACGGGCATCATCCGCCAAGCCCTGTGTCTTGATGAGACCCAGAGCCGCAGACGTCTGCGGCGCTATGTCTGCAAGAACGCTGGAACTGTCCAGATTGGCCGAGAAGAGATAAAGGAGGGTGCGGAGTCGTCGGATCGGGAAACGTGTCGGGTAGTAGATACGCAGCAACGCTTCCACACATGGATGAGACAAGTCAAGGTTGGGGCTTTCCTGTGCGGTTTTGGAGTTGCCTGTACGGCCGAGACAAATATAATGCAACTCATGCTCGAGAACGGCCGCTCGCTCCAGGTCATCAAGCCCAGCCGCCCAGTCCATGTGGACCTGCTCAAGCCGGTGGATGGATATCAGCGTCCGAGACAGTGACTCGACCTGCTCGCTGGCCGTCCAGGCCAGGCTCGGTGGCTGGGCATGGAGTGCTGCAGCCGCCTGTGCCAAAGCACCGTCATCCACGAGGCTGGTGCGGATGGCCTGCAACGCGCCGAGGGCGTCCCCAATCTGGCCCGCAGATTTGCTCAGTTCCGCCAGACGCTCCAGTTTGGAAATCAGCTGCGCCTTTTCTTTTTCGGGGCTAGGCCGGTGCTTGACACAGTCAATGGAATGGCGCAGTGCCTTGAGGGCGTCACGTTCAGAGTTGCCAGTAGCACCACGTCGGCGCAAAGTGGTGTGTGAGAGGTAGTAGAAATGCGAAATCTTGACATAGTAAGAGGCTTTTGCGTCGGCAGTTCGTAGGTCGCCGAGGTAGTCGAGGACAGTGATAGAGTCACTGAGTATTGAGTCGATCTGCTCCCAGGCCAGGCGCCCTTCCTCTATCATTGTTTTTGTCACAACAAGGGCAGAGTCCAGCGTGTGCCGAATGGACTGGGACAGTAGCTGACGTCTCTGCTCGTACCGAAGAAAGTCCTTCGTGCTGCTCTTGGCAGCAGGTGGCTTCCCCAGCCACCGAAGGCAGAAACGCGGGCACTGCAAAACAAATGCTTCTAGAAGCATCCTTGATGACTCGGACAGTTTCGCTGCTGTGCCATCATCTGTCTGGGAGACAAGAAGGCCGACGGCCGCCTTGCGTACAAGGCACACGTTGCCCAGCAGCTCTTCTAGCTCAGCTGTGTCGCCTTTAAGGGGCCCTTTGATAGCCTCGAGAACTTCCGCTAGGCGCGTGTGGGTGTCTTGAGAAATGCTCTGCGTGGCTGCATTTCGCAACTGGAGTGCCAGTAGATGTGCCGAAGTAGAGCAGCACCGCGCGGGAGAATCGCTGCCCTGGTTCAAGAGACCAGCCAACTCAGTTGCCCAGTAGACCGCCTCGTCAAGGCGACCACTCTCCCGCGCGATGGAGCTAAACGTCTGATAGATGCTGGCGATTGGCGACTTGGACGTGCGTGTGCTTGCGAAGGAGCCGGCCTGGAGGAGTTTGCGGAGGATGTCGAACTGATTGCGGCAAAATGAATACGAAGGAGACTTTTTTGCAGACCGGCAACGCCGAGCGTACGCTGAGAGGCAGCGAGAGAAGGGACTGAGAGCATCTTTGTCGACATCGATAGCAGCTCGACCGCTTTCTGCGCTTGTCGCAAGAGTCCAGCACCGTACTCGCACTTGGAGACTGAGGCATTGTAGCTCCAGTGCGGCTGTCGGCCCAATGGGCTTCGACTCCAGAAGGCTTGCGTCGTCTCTGCTGGAAATGCTTGGTGTCAGGGCCAAGAGTAGCTGTCCTAGAGTTTCGAGTTGCCGTAGGGTCTTCTGCTGCTCCGTTGCGTTGCCTTCAGATGAAGCGGCAGCTCCGGCGAGCAGATTCAAAGGGGATGACGGGCAGTTTTGCCGAAGGAACGGTAGGGCTGCCTCTGTATGCGCTGACTTCTTCAGCGCTACTAGTATGCGCAGTGCCTGAAGCTGTGAGGCCACTATTAGTTTCAAGACGGGCCCTGCGGCTGCCGACACGTCGCCATAGTCTAGAATTTCATGGGCCAAAGTAGGTGATAAGGTCGTGGTTGGTGATGATGTTGGTTCCTTTGATGATTGTGTCGAGGCGGTGGCCACGGTTGCGGATCTAGACGGCTTCGGTGCTTTGGCTGTTTGTTTTGACACCATATCTGTTGTTTTTGTTGCCTTTGAATCACTCCGGGTGGCGGATGCATCATGGGGCGAAGCGAGCCGCTGGAGGCGTCCCTTTAAGATGCACAGCTCCCGGCTGGCCTGCTCTGGCATGTTCAGGCCAATGAGCTTGGCGACAAAAGAAGACAGTCCTGCCTCGAGCTGCGTATCCGGCAGGACAACGCTGCCCGAATCGTGTAGTGTTCGTAATGCTGCAAAAGCCAGGCGTGCGCACTCGACCGTAGCTGCGCAGGCGGCCCGGTTGCTCGCAGTTGCTGTTGCTGCTATGGATTTGTCGACGGGCTTTATCGGAGACGTGCACACGCGGTTCATGGTGCGTGGCTGCAACGGCGTCATGGGCATCGAGCTCGACCGGCGCAGGCCCTTTCTTGCTGCCGACTTGGCCGCTGGGGCATCGCCGTCGCCGGCCAGCGGCTGTGTTTGTCGCGGTGTATTCGGTGCAGGAGGGGACGGTACAGGCGCCGGTTTGGCCGCCTCCGCCAGCGCCTTCAGCGCTGCATTGACAACGTGGGTGGCTAGCTGGGCCTTCTCTTTGTCTGGCAAGCACGCGCTGTTGTCCTTCTGCGGGCCATTGTCACGAGAGGCGCCCACGCGTCGCCGCGCTGTTGCTGTGCCGGGCCGGGACGAGGCCGCGGTTGCTGGTCGAGAGGGGGGTGCTGGACGTGCTGCTTTGTCGGTTGCGGTGTGTCGTGATGGGGCGGAGTCAACATGGTCGCGTGGGAGGAGAAGAGCCTTGAGGGAGGCAGCGGTCGCGAATGTGCAGGTGGTGCTGGACGTGACGGCCTGCCGGACAGCATCGACCTGGAACTGAAGGGTGGCCATGGGGAGGAGGAGCGCAGAAAGGAATAAAAAAGGCAGAACGAGAAAAGAGAGTGGGAAGAGAAAAACAATGACCGTGATTCTTAATCATAAACATTGCAGCCAAGGGCCTAGGCTAGGAATAACTGCCCAATGAAGCCAAGATGCACGCGTAGAAAAAAAATCGGCAGTAAGACCAATATGTCCAGGGGGGGCAGGTCATCGACCAAGACACAGAAAAGCCAAGCAAGGCTTTGAGCTCAAGGCAAAGAACCCAACCCATCATAGCAGCCGCATCCTACTGGCACGCGGAAGGCACCCCTGTCGGAACATAGTCGGTCCGTGTTGGCACGGCAACGGGCTGCAAAATCAGTGGTCCACTTTAATTAAGCATCTTCCAAGACTTCAGTTTTGGTGGGAACGACTCCGAAGGGACCACGGTTTGCCGATTGCACGAACAACCCCGACAATGAATGCCGCTCTCTCAAGGAACTTTGTCGCTGCTGCTGCACGCCGCGGCGGGCGAGCTGCGTGGCCAACTGCGGTGGGTGCCACGGAATGCCGGCCGTCTTTTGCCGGCCAGCGCCGAGCGGCGAGCTCGCTGCCCACCATCACGCAGCCGTCGTTCTGGAAGTCCATGATTCCCAAGCCTCTGCGGCGGTCGGAAGGAGGCGGCGCGGCCAAACTAGCGAGCGCCAACGCAAGGGCGGCGAAGCGGCAGTCCCAGTCCGAATGGAACCCGGCGACCTTTTACATTGTCCTTTTCGTGTTCATCGGGTCTATGTCGATCCAGATGATTGCGCTCAAGAAAGATTTTGCCACATACATGCGGCGGTCTGAAGTCAAAATCGGGCTGCTGCGGGAGGTTATCGAGCGGATCCAAAAGGGCGAGGACGTCGACGTGGCGCAGGTGCTGGGGACGGGGATCCCGGAGCAGGAAGCAGAATGGGACGCTGGTGAGTACCAGGTGTAGAGCTCCTTCGATTTTTCTCCTCGGGACTGAGTCTAACAAACACCCTAGTTCTGAAAGAGCTTGCGCGCGACGAACCGTCTCGAAACCCGAAGCGTACAGACAAGAAACCAGAAAAGACCACGGCCGCCCCGCCCGTTGTCGAGACGGCCCCTGTTACGAAGCAGCCCGAGCCGGGTGCCTCACCAACCCCTGCCAAAGTGGCGACAATAACCAGTTTCTATTAGACTTTTGCGATATTCCAGCGTCTAGCGTCTATCGTGTGCGAGAAAAAGAATGACGTTTTTATGTTTCCATAAAAACATGCACCTTTTGTTCACGAGAGCATGTCTCGGAAGATGGCAGGCTGAACCGGCTGTTCGGCGCCTCCCTTGGCCTGCCCCCCCGGTGTGGAACTCTGCAGCTCTTCCACAACCAAAGGCAGGACCGCGTCCGTGGGCAGATCGACCCGGATAGCTTCTCCGCTTTGCGGCTCGTGGTCGACGAACGCCTCGAAGAAGGCGTCCTCGCCACGGACGCCGCCCACGTTGACAATGGCAATGGGCATGCCCCGGTCTTTGGCGCGCCTAGCCAACCGCCATGCTGAATATGTCGCCAAAGAGGTGGCCAGGACCAACATGCGCCCGGCCTGGTCGACGGCAGCTTCTGCCGCGTGCTTGACCGCCGGTGCAATGCTCTCGCCGAACATGACGACGGCTGGCTTCATGATCCCTGCAGCGCGTGTCGCCGTAGCGTCCTGTCTGCTGCCCTCTGCGCACGGCGGCATCCATGCGCCGTCGCTGTCAACCTCCACGTGCAGCTTCGTACCATCCGGTGCCAGCGGTGGGTGGGCGAGGCAGTGGGGACATGGCGGATAGCGGAAGGTTGTGTAAGGGGCGCCAGGCAGCTCGACGTCGCCGTCTGGATTGGTACGGATCCCAGCCGCTGTGCGTGTGGACGGCGCGCCTGTGGCCGGATGTGTGCTCGTCTCGGTAGCAAAGGCGCCGGACGCAATGGCGTCGGAAAGAAAGGCAGCCCACGCTGGGTTGAGGCGGGCCAGCTCGTCCTGGTAGGTGTCGCGCGGCGTTTCGTGGAAGCAGGTCATGCAGACCACGGCGCGGAGGTAGCCGTGGAGCTCGACGGTGGAAGGATGGCTGGGGTGCGCCATGCTATGGAAGGAGTCGACGTTCTGCGTGACGACCGTGTGTACATAGCCAAGGCGACCGAGGTCGCGCACAGCATAGTGGCTGGTGTTGGGTGCGGCATCGTGCAGGGTCGTCCAGCCGACGAAACTACGAGCCCAGTATCGTTTCCGTGCCTCGTGGCTCGCCATGAACTCGTGAAAGTAGATGGGGCGGAACGTCTTGTTGACGCGGTACGTCCCGTTGTCGCCGCGGTAGTCGGCTAGGCCGCTGGCCACCGAGAGGCCGGCGCCCGTCAGCACCACCGTAGGGGAAGGCAACCCGGCAGGGGGCGGCGTCGTCAAGAACGCGGCCAGGGCACCGGCCGCGGCGCGAGGCGTGGTGGCATGGCGGGGGATGATGCGCGGTGCCGCAAACACATCAGTGTAGGGGATGCGCAGGAGCGGCCTGCGGACGGCCATGGCAGCGGGACGTGAAGACGGGCGCTGGGTGCAGCGGCGACAGCATCCCTTGCCGCCTGTTCGGGGCTCTCCACTTCCGAGGCGGACGCCTGCCAGAATATTGAATTGGGCGCCGCTGTGAAATGCCGGCCCGTGGGCCCGTGGAAGACTTGCCGGGGGGACGAGTTGCAGTGTTCCAGATGTCGAATGCGCCGTTCTGGGGTTTGGGTAGCCGTCGTCATAGTTTTGCCGCGGATACATCCCCACTTTTCGGCGCCGTCCAGCGGGTGCGCTTATCTCCGATGGCCAATTGCAAGGAGGATGACTGCCGCCTTCGTTCGACAAGCCGCCAAAATCGAACCACACACCCTTTCCGCCGTGCATCGGACTTGGTCGCTGTCTCCGTAACATAGTGTGTTTATTAGTGGCAGGGACCGCCAGCTTCATAAGACGACATCAACTAAAAGGGCAAGCAAGCCTAGCAAACAGCCGTTCTTCCGCTGTCTTTTTTTACAGTAGCGCCTGCCCTTTTCCATGTTTTTCTTTTGGCGTCACTTGTCGCGTCGCTGCTTCCTCACTTAAAGGTTTCTTTCCTGCTTTTTACCCAACTCGGACTTTACCGCTCTCTCTCGCCTGCCGTCCCGCAACCTGCTTTTCTCTTTTCTCACCGCGTCACTCGCTTGTCGCTCTCTTGCACAGGCCACGCGTCGAGCCCAAGCCCGTCTCGCGCCTGTTCCCCCCCTCCCTCTTTTCTCTCCTGAACCCTTGTGCTTGCCTCTCTGTCCACCACATGCCCTCCACCATCCGCTGGCCGCACCCTTCCAAAGGGCGGCCTCTGCGCATAACCACGTCTCTCAGCACACCCCGGGGGGCGTCTCGCCTCTATTATAGCAGGGCGGCCAAAACACCAAATAAGGTCGGGCGAGCGGCGAAAACCAACAGCCACTACAGCCACTGTTACTACTACACTTACGACAGCTCTTACGCGGCTGCCAACCAAATCCACTACAGCGCGCGCAATCCCCGCAACCAGTTAGGCCACGGTCTTATTAGGCCAGCATCACAATCAACACACCAGCCACGTCAAGTCGTGTCCCAGCGCCGTGTGTTTCAGACCGCTCCCCCGATCCCGTCCGCTGCCTGGTGCCTCTTCCATCCTTCCTTGCAAAGCCGGTCGTCTCTCTCCCCCGCGGACCTACCACAAACAAGTGCATTGCCCTTTTCCACGCTTTCGAACTCGTCGAGCTGGTCGAACTCGTCAAACTCGTCAAACTCGTCGTACTCGTCGTCCTCCGCGCCCTTGTCCGCCCTGTCCCCCCCCTTCTCCCGAAAGAACAGTCGCCACAAGCTCGCCCTCTGGCTACCGGCCATCATGACAGCATCACAAGCGCGCTCGCACAGCGATGATTCGCACGCCCACGACTCCAAGGAGCCCCATGCCCATGCCCACGCCCACGGCCTCCTCGGCCACCACCACCACCACGACAATGTCTACCTGACCTCCCAGAACAAGAACGATGCTGGCGTGCGCATCACGCGCATCGGCCTGTTCTGCAACCTTGGCATGGCTTTTGCCAAGGGCGCCGGAGGCTATGCGTTCAACTCGCAGTCCATGATCGCGGATGCGTGGCACAGCTTATCCGACCTGGCCTCGGATGTTCTGACCTTGGCGACGGTCTCGTGGAGCCTGCGTCCGCCCACCGACAAGTTTCCCACCGGGTTTGGCAAGGTGGAGAGTCTTGGTTCGCTCGGCGTGTCGGGCATGCTCTTGGGCGGCGGCATCTTCATGTGCATGAGCAGCCTGCAGTCTCTTCACGCGCATTTCTTCCTCGACGCGGCTGCCGCTGCCGAAGTGTTGGCTCACAGCCACGGCCACGGCCACAGCCACAGCCATAGCACCGATGCCCCTAGCCTGCATGCTGCGTGGCTGGCCCTCGGCACCATCTTGGTCAAGGAATGGCTGTATCGTGCAAGTACGTATACATCCCCCCGTTCTTTTTTTCGGATCTTTGTGCTAACCGTTTGCCTCAGCCATGAAGGTCGCCCGTGAGCGGAAGTCGTCTGTTCTCGCTTCGAACGCCGTTCACCACCGCGTCGACAGCCTTACCGGCATCGTGACCCTCGCCGCCATTCTCGGCGCCAACCTGATCCGCGACGCATCCTGGCTGGACCCTGTGGGCGGCCTCCTCATCGCGCTTCTTGTCATTCGTGCGGGCTTGGAAAATACGGCTTCTGCGCTCTACGAGCTGGCGGATCGCAGCATCGACGATGAAGTCAAGGTCTCCGTGCGCAAGCACGTCTCCCGGGCGCTGGCCGACGACGTTTCTGTGCCCGGCGGGCAGCAGCACCTGGTGGAGCTGCGCGATGTGTCGGGCGTCAAGTCAGGCCAGAACCTCATGGTTGACCTGGAGCTGGCCGTGCCGCAGGACTGGACGGTGGAAACGGTGCGCACCGTGGAGGAGGCCGTGCGCAAGCACGTCGGCGGCGCGGTCCGTGGCGTGCGCCGTGTGCGTGTACGGTTTGTAGCGCTCGACGAGACCGTGGAGAAGTTTGACGAGTTCATTCCGGGGGACGTCAGCCCGCGGTCGAGCCCGGAGCCTGAGGATGAGCACAGCCATGACCATGGCCACGACCACAGCCACGAAAATGGCGGCAAGAAACACAAGCACTGAGGCGTTTTAGGCGGTTCGGCAGCACTTGGTATACTTTGCTGCGCACAACCGTGTATTTTATGTACATTTACGCCTCATGTTGGAAGACCATAAAGGGAGAAGCGGAGGAATTGGTAGGGTTTGCAGGTTTTATAAAATAGAGTGCCATCTAAATATATCATCGTGACGTCAAAATGGGAATTTAGCCTGAACGGAGGGGACGGGCCTAAAAACGGAAGGTCCGCCCGCCAGGGAGCGGGAAAAAGAAACATATGACCACTAAACTTGGCAGCTTACAACTTGCCTTCTGCCACCAGCCATCAACCCATCTTCTTCTTTCCAGCCTCTTTTACAAGCTTTTTGTTGTCCCGTTTCTTTTCGTCGTATTTTCCTCATCATGCCGGTCGAGGCGTCGTCAGTGGCCTCGGACGAGGCGCTGTACTTGGGCTTCGACCTGTCCACGCAGCAGCTGAAAGGTAGTCCTTTTTCTTCTCCTCCTTCCTCGTGTCTGCCTGTCCTTTTGTTCTTCTTCTTCTAGCTAACGCACGAGCAGCCATTGTCATTGCCTCGGACCTCCGCGTCGTCGCCCAAGCCAAGGTCGATTTTGATGCCGACTTCGGCGCCCAGTACGGAATCACCAAGGGCGTCCTCTCCAACGAGGCCGAGGGAGAGGTGTATGCGCCCGTGCGCATGTGGCTCGAGGCCGTCGACCTCGTCTTTGCCCGGCTGCACGCACTCGACAACGGGCCCGCCGCGCTCGCCCGCGTCCGCGCCGTCAGCGGCTCCGGCCAGCAGCACGGCAGCGTCTTTTGGGGCCCCAACGCCGAGGCGCAGCTGGCCGCTCTGCGGTCAGACAAGAGCGTGACGAAGGACGGCCCTTCTCTGGCCGATCGTCTAAAGGGTGCGTTCGCGCGGCCCTGGTCGCCGAACTGGCAGGACCACAGCACGCAGGCCGAGTGCGACGAGTTCGATGCCTGCCTGCGCGAGGGCGAGGGGACGCACGCCGGCGCGGCGGGCCGCCAGCGCCTGGCCGACGTGACGGGCAGCGCTGCGCACCACCGCTTCACCGGCCCGCAGATCCTGCGCATCCGCCGCAAGTTCCCCGACGACTATGCGCAGACGACGCGCATCTCGCTGGTGTCGTCCTTTCTGGCCTCGGTGCTGCTCGGCAGCGTGGCGCCCTTTGACATTGGCGACGTCTGCGGCATGGACCTGTGGGACATCCCGCGGCAGCAGTGGTCGGAGCCGCTGCTGGCGCTGGCCGGCGGCGGAGAGGGCGCCCCGGCAGCGGCCCTCCGGGCCAAGCTGGGCGACGTGCGCGTGGATGGCGGCGGCAGCATGGGCGCCGTCGCGGGGTACTTTGTGCATCGCTACGGCCTCGCGGCGGACTGCCAGGTGGCGCCCTTCACGGGCGACAACCCGGCGACGATCCTGTCGCTTCCGCTGCGCCCGCTCGACGCCATCGTCAGCCTCGGCACGTCGACGACGTTCCTGATGGTGACGCCGCACTACAAGCCAGACCCGGCCTACCACTTCTTCAACCACCCGACGACCCCCGGCCAGTACATGTTCATGCTGTGCTACAAGAACGGCGGCCTGGCGCGCGAAAAGGTGCGCGATGCCCTGCCGGCGCCGTCCGAGGCGGACGCCGACAAATGGGCCACCTTCAACCGCGCCGTCCAGGACGCGCCCGTGCTCGGCGGCGGCGCCCGCGCCAAGCTGGGCCTGTACTTTTACATTGCGGAGATCGTGCCCAACCTGCCGGCGGGCACCTGGCGGTACACGTGCAACGCGGCCGACGGCAGTGACCTCCGCAAGGAAGAGGACGCCGGCGACAAGGCCTGGGGCGGGCCGGCCCAGGACGCCCGGACCATTGTGGAATCGCAGGCGCTGTCCATGCGTCTGCGGTCGGAGCCGCTCGTGCACGAGCTCGAGGCGGAGGACAGCGACGCGGCGACGGCGCCCAAGGCGACGCTGCCCGCACAGCCCCGGCGCATCTACCTCGTGGGCGGCGGCTCGCTGAACCCGGCGATTGCGCAGGTGCTGGGCGAGGTGCTCGGGGGGGCCGAGGGCGTGTACCGGCTGGACGTGGGCGGCAACGCGTGCGCGCTGGGCGGCGCGTACAAGGCGCTGTGGGCGACGGAGCGCGCCGAGGGCCAGACGTTTGACGAGCTGATCGGGCAGCGGTGGAAGGAGGAGGGCGAGATCGAGAAGGTTGGCGTGGGCTACCAGCCCGAGCCGTTTGCGCAGTACGGCAAGGTGCTGGGGGCGTTTGCGGAGATGGAAGAGACCATCCTCCGCGAGACGGCAGAGCATCGGACGCACAAATAGACTTGGGGAATATATAGACAGGAGAGACAAGAAACATACAGCAGCGCTTCCAACCCGCTCAGATTAGATCAAGTAAAAAAGGGCCGTCACGGACGCAGCCTGGCAGCGGCGGCAAAACCAGAGACGTCGGGCTCGCCAACGCTCGGCTTCCTCCTGGCCGTGCGCAGGCGTGTGTGTTGCGTCTCTGGCAAAATAAACATAGCTCGTTGCTCATCACTGCGGTGGCGCTGCCGTGTGTTTCTTCACCAGGGTCGCCCGTCCATGAACGCGTTTGTCCTCTATCCGTGACACAGGTCACTGCAAACTGTCGGTAGCCCCCCGTCACGCATGGCCAGGGCCGCCTTGTCCCACCGTCGACGATAGATAAATCCACTTGGATTCCCAGATGCCGCTGGTGCTGTTCGATATGTTTTGATGCTCCTAGAATCGATCTGTTGTCGCGAAAAAAAAAAAACGCGTCGCCGCGCGTCTGCTCGCTTCATTTCCGGCACGATCTCGTTCAGGATATCAATCAATCCCCATCACCCGCCTATGCGGTCATGGCTTCGACCCGGACTTCAGAGGGTGATCAAGGAGGCTTTCTCGGTGCTTTTCGCTCGCGAGTTTTTAGTTTGACCCTTTGGGAATGCTGATCCCAGGCGCTAGTCCTCCAAGGTCAAAAGACGTCAATCGGTGGGGGGGGTTCATTTTGGTACCACCGAGCGCTACGGCCAATCAGAACGGGCCATTCCAAACCTGCACTTGGCGCCGCGTCGCGCATATAAACGGCGGCAGTGTCCCACGAAAAAAACCCAGCCCGCCACGAAAAGGAGGGGAAAAACGCCAGAACGGGAAATAAGAGAAGAGAAAAAAAAGAAGGCGAACAGAAGGGACCACCCCCCCCCAACACCCACGCGTTTGTTTCTTGGCAGTCCAATCACACCGCACCTACAAAGAAATTCTCCGTGATTATTCAGCAGTGTCGTGAAAGACATTGAAAAGACAAGGTGAGAAGCGCAGAGACAACGGCCGTCTTGTCTGTGGCTGCGTTGCGGGTGTGTGACTTCTGGGAATCGCTGACAAGAGCGGGAACAGCATTGGTTCTCTGCGTGGCCGCCGCGACCGCCTCCGGCCGTCCTCGTACTCGAGCGCAGGGGCCTGCTCTAGCGCTTCCCAGCGTCCCCTATGCCCGGGCGTGCTCTAGTGCCCCAGCAGCAGTGCTTCCAGGGCACGGAAATACGGCCGAGGGCCCCTCATTCCCCCCTCTGCTCCCATTAAACGCCTAAAGAGATGTCTCGCGAGGGGAGCTACGCGCCCAAGTCGCCCGACTTGTCGTCCTTTTATGCGGCCCCGGCGCCTGTCCCACCGCCCAGCCAAGACAGCCAGCCGCCGTTTCTGCCCTACACCGCGCAACAGCAGCTGGCACCACCCCAACACCAACAACCGTGGCCGTCATACCCGCAGCAGCTCCAGCAGCACCCACACCACCAACAGCTCCAGCAGCAGCAGCAGCAGCAGCAGTCGCCGCCGCCCTATTATCACCCCCCCGCCCACCTCCGCTCGCCTTCACAGCAGCACCACCAGGGCCTCTACCACGCACAACCACCACCTCCACAGTCGCCCACCTCGCAGCCTGTGCAGTCGTATTACGTGCCGCCTGGCCAGGCCCCCTTCTCTCCGAGCCAGCAGCAGCAGCCGCCACTGCCCCCGCCACAGCAGCAGCACCAGCAGCACCAGCAGCACCAGCCACCGTTTGCCGTGCAACCAAACTACTACCCGCCAGGCACAGCCGCCGCCGACCCCTACTACCAGCAGACCTCACAGCCGTTCCCGCAGCCGCCGCCGTTTCGGCAGCAGGGGTTGCAACAGCTGCTGCAACAACCGGCGCCAGCACCGGCTCCGAATCTCGACCCCGGCGAGCCCATGCCCCCGCGTAAGGCTGCCGCCGCGTCCGCGGCCGCCACGGCGGCGATTGCTGCCGCCGAGGCCGCGCCGTCGGGCGAGGGCAGCAGCAGCAACGGCAGCGCCAGCGCCGCCAAGCCGGCCGTGGCGCCGTCGCCGGTGAAGACCAAGTTCCCCACGGCGCGTATCAAGCGTATCATGCAGGCGGACGAGGAGGTGGGCAAGGTCTCGCAGCAGACGCCGATTGCTGTCGGCAAGGCGCTGGAGCTGTTCATGGTGTCGATCGTGACGGAGAGCGCCGAGGTCGCGCGGGCGAAGAACTCGAAGCGCGTGACGGCGCAGATGCTGCGGCAGGTCGTCGAGGCCAGCGAGCAGTGGGACTTTTTGCGCGACATTGTCAAGAAGGTCGATCCGGAGGAGAAGCCGCACGGCGGCCGGCCGCGCGGCAGCACCGGCGGGCCCGCGGCGGCGGCGGCGGCGGGGGGGGGGGGGGGCGGCGGCGGGGGGGGGGGG
>LZPB01000201.1:0-33661 GCA_001676865.1 Ceratocystiopsis minuta | reverse complement strand
GCCGCCCGCGCCCGCCGCCGCCACCCGCCGCCGCTCGACTGGACCGCCGACGCCCGCAGCCGCGCCGACTGGGAGCGCCGCCAGGCCGCGCCCGCCCTGCAGGCCATGCTGGCCCAGCGCCGCCGCCTGCCGGCCTGGGACGTGCGCGCGGCCGTGGTCGACGCCGTCGCCGCCCACCAGGTCACCATCATCTCCGGCGAGACCGGCTCCGGCAAGTCCACCCAGGCCGTGCAGTTTGTGCTCGACGACCTGTACCGCCGCGGCCTCGGCCACGCCGCCAACATCCTCGTCACCCAGCCGCGCCGCATCTCCGCCCTCGGCCTGGCCGACCGCGTCAGCGAGGAGCGCTGCTGCGCCGTCGGCGACGAGGTCGGCTACATCATCCGCGGCGAGAGCAAGGTCAACCGCAACCGCGGCGGCAGCGGCGGCGGCGCCCGCACCCGCATCACCTTTGTCACCACCGGCGTGCTGCTGCGCCGCCTGCAGGTCGCCGGCGGCCACATCGCCGACGTCGTCGCGTCGCTCGCCGACGTCAGCCACGTCGTCCTCGACGAGGTGCACGAGCGCAGCCTCGACACCGACTTCCTGCTGACCATCCTGCGCGACGTCCTGCGCCACCGCCCCGACCTCAAGCTCGTGCTCATGAGCGCCACCCTCGACGCGTCCAGCTTCCGCGACTACTTTGCCCACGACGGCCTGACCGTCGGCGCCGTCGACATTGCCGGCCGCACCTTTCCCGTCGACGACCTGTATCTCGACGACATCCTCCGCGCCACCGGCTTCGGCCTCGACGGGCTGCCCGCGCGGGGCGGCGGCAAGTCGAACCACCATGCCCACGACCCCAAAGACCCCGACGCCGCCGCCGCCGCCGCCGAGCCCGCCGACCCCGTCGCCAAGGCCATCCAGCGCCTCGGCAGCCGCGTCCACTACGGCCTGGTCGCCGACACCGTGCGCGCCATCGACGAGGAGCTGGCCGCCACGGGCGAGCCCGGCGGCGTGCTCGTCTTCCTGCCCGGCGTGGCCGAGATCGGCCAGGTGTGCCAGCTGCTGCGCGCCGCCGACGGCCTGCACGTGCTGCCGCTGCACGCCGCGCTCGACACGCGCGAGCAGCGCCGCGTCTTCGCCGCGCCGCCGCCCGGCCGCCGCAAGGTCGTCGTCGCCACCAACGTCGCCGAGACGTCCATCACCATCGACGACATTGTCGCCGTCGTCGACTCCGGCCGCGTCAAGGAGACCAGCTTCGACCCCCACACCAACATGCGCAAGCTCGAGGAGACCTGGGCCTCGCGCGCCGCCGCCAAGCAGCGCCGCGGCCGCGCCGGCCGCGTCCGCCCCGGCGTCTGCTACAAGCTGTACACCCGCGCCCTCGAGCGCCAGACCATGCCCGAGCGCCCCGCCCCCGAGATGCGCCGCGTCCCCCTCGAGCAGCTGTGCCTGTCCGTGCGCGCCATGGGCATCGCCGACGTCGCCGCCTTCCTCGCCCGCGCCCCCACCCCGCCCGACGTCGCCGCCGTCGACGGCGCCCTCGCCCTGCTGCGCCGCATGGGCGTGCTCGTCGGCGACCCCGCCCACCCCGAGACCACCCGCCTGACCGCCCTCGGCCGCCAGCTCGCCGCCATCCCCGCCGACCTGCGCTGCGGCAAGCTCATGGTCTTCGGCGCCCTCTTCGGCTGCCTGCACGAGTGCGTCACCGTCGCCGCCATCCTCAGCGGCCGCAGCCCCTTTGTCGTCCCGCCCCCCGACCGCCGCGAGCTGGCCAAGGCCGCCCGCATGCGCTTCGCCGCCCCCTCCGCCGCCGCCACCGACGGCGACCTCCTGACCGACCTGCGCGCCGTCCTGCAGTGGGACGACCTCGTCGCCGGCGGCAGCGGCGGCCCCTACTCCCGCGCCAGCAAGGCCTTCTGCGAAGACAACTTCCTCGCCCTGCAGACGCTCGCCGACATCGCCTCCACCCGCACCCAGCTGTATGCCTCCCTGGCCGAGCTCGGCATCCGCCCCCCGCCGCGCAGCAGCAGCAGCGCCGCCGCCCCGCCCACCCCGGCCTCGCCCCTGCTCCTGCGCGCCCTGACCGCCGCCGCCTTCGCCCCGCAGATCGCCCGCATCCAGCTGCCTGACCAGAAGTTTGCCGCCAGCGTCTCCGGCACCGTCGCCCTCGACCCGGAGGCCCGCACCATCCGCTACTTCACCCGCGACAACGGCCGCGTCTTCGTGCACCCCAGCAGCACCCTCTTCGACAGCCAGGGCTTCGGCGGCCGCGCCGCCTTCCTCTCCTTCTTCAGCCTCATCGCCACCTCCAAGGTCTTCATCCGCGACCTGACGCCCTTCAACGCCTACACCCTGCTCATGTTCGCCGGCGACATCGAGCTCGACACCCTCGGCCGCGGGCTCGTCGTCGACGGCTGGCTGCGCCTGCGCGGCTGGGCCCGCATTGGTGTCCTCGTGTCACGGCTGCGCGGCATGGTCGACCGCATGATCGCCCGCCGTCTGGGCATGCGTGAGGACGACGACGACGACGAGGACGACGACGAGGGCACAGGCCAAAGTAAGCCAACGCCAGCGGAGCAGGAAAAGATCGACCAGGACGTTCTCAAGGTGGTCATCAAGCTTGTCGAGCTGGACGGGTTGGACGCCTAGGGTTGCTGGGCGGTAACGCAATCTTGCGGAGAGATATCCAAAACATATAGACCAAAATAAACTATCAATCATCGTCACACGTAACGGGGCCATCACGAGGATGTAACATTTTTTTATTCCGTGTCAAAGAGTGAAAGGAAGGGGTAGGGGGAAGGGGGAGGGGGGGGGACAAGGGGCTTGTGGTGGTCGAGAGATGTGGTTTTCCGAGGGGGGCAACAAAAGCAAGACGAGGGAGAAAAAACAAGCACACTGCCACCATCCATCGCCGTGTTGTGTTTGCACCATCCAAAACCGCCCTGTCTCGCTTGCCCGCCGTGTTCTGCTTGTATGTCTGCCTGATCGGCTACCACTTGGCAGCCGACCAAGGTCAAGATCTGCAGCTCCGGGTCGGGCGAGGCACCATCGTCGTTCCTGTGTATGCTTTGAGAAATCATGCACTGGCTATGACATCCATTTCCCAGCGCCGCCCTGCAGCAGGCCACAGCCAATTTCTGCCAGCCGCTGCGGCTTTGCGCTGTCCTCTTTTGCGTTCCGTGCTGCGTCATGTCGTTGGCCCCAGAGGTTTGTTGTGTATGCTTCCTTCATTTCAGGGTTGGAGCTTTAAAGCAACCATTCAGACCCTGCTTCCATAGTATCGCTTCGCTTCCGTTCGCCTGGCTCCAGCCTCCGTGGCTGAGCAGCCTTCTCCCTTATCATAACTCGGACTGGAGCTTTCAAGCTACCATAAAGCCCGTTCAAGTAAAAGCCGCCTCTAGTCCTGAAGCACCGGGTAGGCTTCGGCTGCGAGCGAATGAAAGAAAAATCAACGAGATAAAATCAAACGCCGGCATTGGTGTTGGGTGAAGTGTCGTACAAAAAAGAATGGTCCGCAAAAGGGAAGGGGTGGTTCGAAGACAACGAGCTTTGAGGCTCAGTGCTGTAGCACGAGACAGTCCTGCAGAGAACTCGGGGGCGGAGAGGTGAAAACAAAAATAAAGGTCGAAGAGGATTGGGAGTGGCAGTGTAGGCCGAACGACAATAGCAAAAGGGGCAAGCGAAGACAGGACGGGCGCTGGACAATCGGCCATCCGGCTTACATGTCCATAGTGTCGGCGCCGTTAGCAAAGCTGAAGCCAGCACCCTGGTTGGCGCCGTTCGCTGCGCCAAAACCAAAGGTACCGGCGCCAGCCGCCGCCTCTTCGGCACCCTCGTCCTCGTCGGAAAAGTACTTCTCGATGATGTTGTATGCCTTCATGTAGATCTCCTCGTTGGCGTTGGACTGGCATTCGTGAATCTTGTCCATGCCGCCGCACTCCTCAATGAAGAGCGCATAGGCGTTGATGGCATCAGAACCCTCACCGCCCGCCTGGCGGTCGAGCTCGCCGACCTTGAGGATGTTCTCCAGACCGTCCAGGGCCACCTGGATGATCTTGTTGTCAGGGCAGGCGAGCAGGTCGCAAAGTGGCTTGATGCAGCCCGCCGAGACCAGGTAACGGATCTGCTCCGGCTTCTGCAGACCGCCTGAGGTGGCGTTGCTAATGGCCCAGCAGGCCTCCTTCCGAGTCTTGAGGTCGCCGTTTGACAAAAGGTGGATGAGTGGCGGGACGATGTTCGCGTCGATGACCGACTGGATCTGAGTTGAGTTGCCCGCGGTGATGTTGCTGATCGTCCAGCAGGCCTCCTTACGGATGCCGTCCTTATTGGAGCTGAGCAGCGAAAGAAGGCACGACAGGGCGCCGCAGTTGATGATAACCTGGGTCTGCACATCGTCGCCAGTAACAATATTACCAACCGAGCGCAGGGCCGGTGTCTGGACCGCCGTTGACGCATGCATCAGAAGCTCGACTAGACGGCGAGGGATGCCAGCCTCGATAACAGCCTGGATCTTGTCGTTCGAGCCATCCGAGAGATACGAGATAGCCCAGCAGGCGTCGATAAGAACCTCGTCATCTAGGCTGTACACCAGCTTTGACAAGACAGGCAGTGCGGGTTGAATCTATACGCGACGATGTCAGCGAACGGGATGCAAAAAAAAAGGGGATAAGAGGGGAAAGGGAGTAAACAAACCGTGTTCCAGTCCGGCTGGGGCGTCTTGCCACGGCAGAAGTTGCTGAGGGTCCAGGTGGCGTTCCGCAGCATGCTCAGCTTGCGGCTGTCGCCGAGCAGAGCCAGCAGCGGCTTCAGTGCACCGCAGCTGAGCACATAGTCACGGCACTGCGGGCTGTCGCCGGCAATGTTTCCGAGCGCCCACACGGCCTGCTCGCGGACATCGGGCTCGGGGCTCGACAGCAGCTCGACAAAAATGGGCACAGCACCAGCCTCGATAACGACTTGTGTCTGTGTGGCGGAGCCGCTGGCAATGTTGGTCAGGGCCCAGGCCGCTTCGAACTGCACCAGAGTGTGTGGCGAGCGCAGAAACTCGACAAAGCGGGAGACGACGCCGGTTTTGATGACTTCCTCGATAGGGGGGTTGCGCTCCTTGGACAACAGTTTCCGAAACTTGGTTGTGGCCTGGATCTGCTGGTCGATCTGGTCGGAGAAAACGCCCTGGACCATCAACGGCAAGTCCTCGTTCAGCTGAATCTTGTTAGCATAGTCCTTGTAACCGCAAATTACCTTCGATCGCATTGTAAAGAGCCTCTGCATCGTCTTACCTGCGTCTCGGTCGGAGCCGTGTCATCGTCGCTGTCGGGGGCAGCGCCCAGAGAGGCACCAGGACGGGAATCGCCGCTGCCAATGCCGCGGCGCTTGGCCAAGTTCTCCTCGCGCTTCGCCTTG
The DNA here is from genome assembly GCA_001676865.1 of Ceratocystiopsis minuta. Taxonomy (NCBI): domain Eukaryota; kingdom Fungi; phylum Ascomycota; class Sordariomycetes; order Ophiostomatales; family Ophiostomataceae; genus Ceratocystiopsis; species Ceratocystiopsis minuta. Next base: position 28,270 of record LZPB01000201.1, on the reverse strand, counting down.
CGGATCTCGACCTGCTGCTCCTCGCGGCGACGGCGCAGCTCCTCGGGCTTGAACGTGCTCTTGGCCTTGAACTGCGTGCGCCGATGCTCCGGGATGTATCGTTCGGACATGGTGGCGGTGTGTGGGATCCTGGCGATGACAGGTGGGATGAAGTAGAGTAGAGGGCCAGCGGCGAAGACGATGGCCTGGTAAAGAAAGGAGGGAAAAGGTGAAGGAAGAAGAAAATACAAAAGGGTAAAAACACGAAAAAATACCCCGCGGCAGGCAAAAAGGAACTGGAGGCACTGAGGGGACGGTCAGCACAAGCGAGCCAGGCAGAGAATGCAAAACACAGCAGGGGGGGGCAGGACAGGGAGTGGCAAAGCACGCACAGGAAGACAAAGAAAACCTCAGGTCGAGTGTATGGTTGGTAGGTTTGGAGAGGAGTGAAAAAAGAGGAAGCGAAAATGGGAAAACCGACCCAGAAAAATAAGCACTGTTTCCTTCCCTCCTTCCACGGGGAAGGGGGCAACCGCAAAGCAGCCGTCAGTGACACTGTGCATTATGTGCAGGATGCCACACAATGCACAGTGCCCAGCTTTTTCCTGTAGCGCTTGGGTGGGGCAGGTGCGGTGGGGTTCGACGGGTCAGCCCAAATTGCGACCTCCAACAAATAAACCTGAGGCATCATTTCCATAAGTGATACACGTGACCACGCTTGTCTTAGTAACCGTCGCGTCGAGACGCGGGACGCGTCCCGTCTCGACCGACTTCCGGCCGTCCTCGTCTTCGTCTCTCTGCAGGCCGTCCACGCCCTCCGTTCGCAATGGCGATGCCTTCCGACGGCAACTGGGTGCTTCCCAAAGACTTCTGGGCCATGAACGACATTCTTGACGGAAATGCAGCCGTGGGGTCCTTTGTGAACGCGGCCGGCCTCGTCCGGGACGTCCAGCTTCCGATCCAGAGCAAAGGCACCGGTATGTACGCGCGGAATTGCTTCTGGACCGACCCAAGGCTGACCGGGAAGACTTCAAAATGCGCATGTCGCTGATCGACAAGTCGATTGAAAGCAATGGCAGCGAACTCTCGATCCACATCTTCGCCGCCAAGGACGACATGCCGACCGTGAGTCTCGGCGATGTCGTGCTGGTCCGCGGCGCCAAGGTATGGCTGCCCGACCTCCTCTCCCTGGGCCCTACCCAGACTGACGCGCTCGCTAGGTGCAACGGTACAACAACGAGTTCTCGCTCATCGTCAACATGAGTACGTCCCTCTTTGTGTTCCCGGCCGAAACGATGCCGCCCCTCCCGCTCAAGACTCTGCCCCCGTTGCGCCTCTGCGGTCTGAATAGAAGGAACAGGGCATTGGCGCAACCCACGCAGAATGACCGTGTCTTTGTGGCCCGGCTCTTCCACGCCGTCGACAAAGCCCAATTCCCGACGATGGTTGAATTCAAAGAGAAAACGGACCGAACTCTGAACGTCCGCGACAAGGAATCCAGTCTTGATAACCTCGTCGCCGGCTATGTTAACGAGCCAAAGTTCTACGACCTCCTTGTCAATGTCGTCCACATATCCAACCGTTCGGGCGGCGACGGGTTCGACTCGCGTGTCCCGCTCTGGGTCACCGACTACACCGAAAATCCCCTCTTCTACGACTTTCCGCTCCCTGACGACCTCATAGGCCTCGAGGCCGGTACTGCCGTTCATGGACAGCCCGGTGATCCGCTGGGCTATTTATTGAAATACAACGGCCACAACAGCAAGAAAAACAACAAGGAGAAGGGGAAAACATCCCAGTGGCCAGGTCCCTTTGGCCGGCGATGCATGCTAATCTCCTGCTATGAGCCGCACGCCACGTACATCCGTGAGTATGTCCAGGTGGGCGACTGGGTGCAGCTTCGCAATGTCCGAGTGGGCATGGGCACCAACGGACGCAACCTCGAAGGCTTCATGGCAAACGACGAGGCCAGAGGGAACCCTATACGCGTGGAGCGCATCGATATGGCTGGCATGGAGAAAGAGGATATGAGCGTGTGGCACCAGAAAGCGCTGCGGCGCAAGCAGAAATACCAGCAACGCCTGGCGACGCTCGAGAAGAAGAACAGAAAGCGCAAGACTGCAGCCATGTCGGCGGACGGGGAAGGGAGCGCAGAAGGAAAGACGGCCAAGAATGCCAAGAAGCGGCGAAAAGAGAAGCGCGCCAGGGAAGCCAACGGCGGCAGCGGCGGTGGCCAGCAACCGGAACAAGAACAACAAAAGAGGCATACCAACCAGTGTGTTGTCACGGAGCACACGGACCAGGCCGTCACGCCCTTGGCCACGGTTCTGGAGCCTCTGTACTTCAAGCTGCAGGAGGACAAGGAGGTCGTCTTGCCATTTGCCAACTTCAATTTTCGAGCCAGAGTACGGGTGGTGGATTTCTTGCCAGAGCGACTGCAGGATTTCGCCGTCAGCCGGAAAACGTCCGAGTTCGACATCTTGGGACCCGACGGGGACGAGTCGGGCGCAGCATCGTCGGGAACGAGTGATGAGGATGACGACGAAGACGACGACGATGACGACGATAACAATGATGACGACGGCAAAAAAGACGGCACGCTCAACCGGTTTGTGGGCGAGGCCGTCTGGGAGTGGCGGTTTGCGCTGCTGCTCGAGGACGCCTCGGACCAGGCAGCTCCGGTGACCTCTGCCGCCCCAGGCGAGAAAGGGCCGGTTCCCCCGCCTCCCCGGCGCATCTGGGCGGTCGTCGACAATTCTGCCGCGCAGCTGCTCACGGGGCTCGACGCGTGCGACCTGCGGCACGACGGCAAGACGCTGCAGGCCCTCAAGGCCAAGATGTTTCTGCTGTGGGGGAACCTCGAGGAGTCGAAGCAGCAGGCCCGGACCGCCGCGCGCGAAGCCAAAAACGCGGCGGCGCAGCGAGCGGCAGAGGCCAAGAAAGCGCAAGCGGCGGCAGCCGAGCGGGAACGGGAGCGCCAGCTGCAGCGGGAGCAGAAGCGGCGCCAAAGGGAGGAGGCGGCGCAGCGCGAGCGCGAGCGCCGGCAGCAGCTGGCCGCGGAAGACCTGCAAAGGTACCCGGCCCCGGGCCCCGACTCGTCCGACGACGAAGGGGCCGAGGACGCGGCGATGGAGGAGGCGACAGACAAGGCAGCGGACAAGAGCAAGGACACCGAGATGGCCGACGCAGCACCCGTGCAGCCGCCGCCGCCGCCCCCCGTCCGCAACATGCCGTTTGTCTGTTGTCTGCGGCAGTACGGCGTGCAGGTGCGCACGGCGGGTGCCGCGACGGCCTGGAAGCAGATGTTTGCGCTGTTCGGAACGCAGATCAAGGGATTATAGGACGCGGGCTGCAAAAACACACGAACAAGCACATGAAAAACAAATTAAAGCCTCGACGAAACACGCAGAGAGACATGTGAGCCAAATCAAACAAGGCCGCATAGACACAGGGCCGCCCCTCCGTTCCCTCCCGGTCTCCTTCCAGCCCATCATCCAAACATACATTGCGAACAAGACAAACCTACATCACAGGGATGCTCCTGCTCCCCTATACTTTTTCCGTACATTCCCGCTCCTCAATCGCCAAGCACGTCGTCGTCTTCGTCTGTCCGGGGGTTGTTGTCGTCGTCCTCCTCATCGTTCTCGTCTTCTGGCGCCACGTCAACCAGCTCCCGCCGCCGGAGGTCTTCCAGCGTGCCCTCCTCCGGCTCTGGCGTGTCCAGCAGATCGTGCAGCTCGTCGTCGTCCAGGTCAGCCACCGGCGTGGGCGCGCCCAGCATCATCTCCTCGTGGTCCGCGCCACCGCCGCCGCCGCCACCGCCACCGGCTGACGAGGGCTGCCCCGCGCCCGGCGCGACACTGCCGCCAGCCCGGCCAGCAGCAGAAGCCTCTTTTCCGCCTCGGTTCCGGCCTCCTGCCTTCTTGCGTCCGTTGGACAGCAACAGGTCCGTCGCTTTCTGCTCATCCAGGAACGTCACAATCTCCTTGTAGCTGTGGCCCAGCTTGGTCTGGTTGCGCAGCAGCCGCCGCTTCAGCTTGCCAGCCTGCGGCCCGCTGTGGTCCAGCACGCGCGCCACAATGGCCATAACATAGTGGCTCGTCAGGTCGCACAGCGTCCGCTCGGCCTTCAGCTCGGCCGCGCGCCGGCGCTCCAGCGCACCGTTGCCGCCCTCCTCACCGCCCTCCTCGTCCTCCTCCTCGTCCTCCTCCTCGATCTCGTCGTCTTCCGGAGGTTGTTCAATTGGGTCTTCGTCGTCGGCCGGGTCGTTCAGCGTCTTCTTGGTCTTCTTGGCAAACCGACGCTCCGCCGCATCGAAAATCGACATCAGCTCGTCCACCAACCCCGGGGGCACTTGGTCTACCAGACGGCCGAGACTGACATACTTGGCCACGATTGCCGGTGCACTCAGAGCCTTACGCAGGCTGGCGAACAGCACATGCAGATCGCAGTACGTGCCGGCCGCGTACAGCCGCAAGTCATCGTTGTAGCCGCGCGACGAGAAGGTGTGCACGACGTTCTGGTCAAACGTCCGTTTCCGAATGGCCAGGCTGTCAATGACCGTGTTGGACAGCTCCGTCTTGGCCTCGATTGCCAGCAGCAGGGCACGCATCTTCCACATAAAGTAAAACTGGCACGCGCCCATGGCATTGGCCGTCAGGCCGTCTTCAATGTTGTCCAGGTCGGCATCGGCCTCCTCAAACTTGCCGCGGTGCACCGTCTTGACCAGCAGAGAGATGGCCGGCGAACCCGCATCGGCACCCTCCGCCTCCAGCACGTCCACGCAATCCGCAATGGATGCCAGCTTGGCAATCTTGAAGAGTGTCACCGACAGCTCAATGGCCATTGCCGGACTCAGACTGCCGCGTGCAGACAGCTCGCATGCCCGGTCAAAGCTGCGCAGCGAGTTGAGAACCGTATCCCACAAGGCCGACACCCTGCTGTCGACAGCCTCTTCCAGCTCTCCGTACTGGCGGGCGTGGAGGAGTGCAGCCGCCGCCTCGGTGACCACCGCCGTGTCGGCGTGCCGCGTAAACTGCGTGCATATCTCGTCCAGAAGCACGTCAAATGTGGCCGTGTCTTGGCGCAGGTGCCGGAACACCTCGAGGTTGAGCGAGTGCTGCAGGCGGAGCACAGTCACTGCGGTAGCGGGTTCGGCGCCGAACTTGCGCAGAAGCTGCGGGATCAGCGCCGCCAGCTGCAGCGCCGCTGCTTCAGACGTCTCCGCGGCGGAAGCGCCGTCGTCGGCAGCAGAAACGGCATCTGACCGGCCTGGCCTCTTCTTGAACCGGTCGCTCTCGCCACCGGGCGTCAGGCTGGCTTTGGCGGCAGCAGCGAGAATTTCAAGGAGAATAGCCTCTTCATTGTCGGCTGGCGCAACAGCTGTGCGGAAGGTCGCATCGGCCGTTCGCGTTTTGTTCCGGCTGCGGCCGCCCTTGGCAACATCGACACTGTGGTCGTACAGGAGGTAGCCGGCCAGAATCTCCCAGTTGGCGATTTCAGAGATCTTGTCCACCAGAACCTGGGTGGCCAGCGCGATGCGGCTCGTTTCAGGGACGATAGCACTCGCGGCATCGGCGGCCACATCGAGCCCCGACAGGGTGGGCTCGGCGCGCTCGGCGGCCAGCTGCACCTCGTAGGCAGAGATGGTGTTGGCGAGACTCTTGACGTTGATCCAGTCGCGGCGCGGCGCATCAAACTGGCCGGTCTTGCTCTGGCCCTTGCCGAAGAGCTCGAACATGACCTCCTCGCCGCCGACCTCTTCGAGCTTGATGGACGCGAACTCACGCACGCAGTCGGCAAAGAAGTTGACGGCGGCCCTCCGTATCCGGAGCTCGGCATCGAAGATCAGTTGGCCGATCGCATCGATCTCGTCGGGATCCAGCAGACCGGCCGGGCGCAGCTGCTCAACGACGGCAATAGCGGCGACACGCACGCCCAAATCGGCGTCTTTAGTGGCGATTTCAATGAGACGCGGGCGGAAGCGGTCGATAAAGTGGCCCATCTTGCTCGCGTCGCGGCGGAAGACGCGCACAAGCTGCCGGAGGACCTCCTGGCGCGTGGCAGCATTGCTGTCGGACAGCATCCAGCCGAGATAGCGCAGATACTCGGGCTGCATGTAGACGGCTGGGAGGGCCCAGACCCACGAGCCCAGGGCCTCGACGCACTCGGTGCGGATGCGCGGGTCCACGTCGCGGTAGCGGTGGACGAAGACGGTGTCGAAGAACTCCTTCATCAGCCCGGCGACGCGTTCACGATTGCGGCCAGCCTCGCGCAGACTGGTCTCAAAGGCAGTCAGGCGAGCGTCCTTGGCGCCCTTGGCCTTGGAACCGGCGCGGCTCTTCTGCGCCTCGACCTGCTGGGTCATTTTGTTGGTGCGCTCGTCGAGCTTCTTGGCCACATCGACCAGGGCGGCCAGCATGGCTAGGGAGACCGTGGTGGCGGTGTGGCGGAAGGGGCGCAGGGTCGAGGACGACAGCGACGCCACCCAGCGGACCACGTTCTCCATGATCTCCGGTTGGCTGTAAAGCACCTCGGTCTCGTGCAGGACGTTGATAAAGGAGTGGAAAAACTGCAGGAGCAGCTCGCGGAAAGACTTGGTCGGTCGCGCCTTGGCGATGAGCGGGTAGTCGGTGATTTTTTGCTGCGAAGAGAACAAGAGTTAGCAGGAACACCAGCTCCGCAGTCTCCTAAACACCTGAGCCCTACGTACATCCTCGTAGATGCTCTGCAGCTCGGTGAGCCGGTTCGAGCAGTTGTCCGGGTCGTTGATGTCGTCTTCTGTCACATGGTGGTCGCAGCCCGCAGCAGAGAGGATGCAGTTGACCAGGTCGGCCACGGCCGCGGGGCTGTTGGCCTGGTAGCGCTCGTACCAGCGAGCGGCCACATCGTCACTATCGTCGCCAGACGAGAAGATATCGGCTAGAAAAAGGGACAAAGGTCAGTCGACAGGAGAACGAGAACGGAAACGCGGAAAAAAAGAAAAAAAGGGCGCCGTGGAGCACGCACCATATAGCTCGCTGCCGTGGTCGCCGTCTGTCTCAATGGTCATGCGCACAACCTTCTTCGGCTTTGGCCGGCTCGGTAGACTCGGCAGGCCGGCGCCGGCAGCTCCGTTCAGCTTCGGCTTCTTGGTCGCCCGCGGCTTGGCTGCGCGGCCCTTGCTCTTGGGGCGTGCGCGGCGCCGCGCGCCGGCGTCGTGTTCATCGTCTTCGTCGTCGTCGTCGTCGTCTTCCTCCTCCTCCTCCTGGTCGTCGTCGTCGTCTCCGTCGTCTGCATCGCCGTCGTCCATGGACTCGTCCTCTTCACCGGCCTCTGCGTCCCCGTTCGCGCCATCCGCCGGCCGCTTGCGCTTCCCCGCCGAGGCGGCCGAGTACCGAGACGGCGGATGCACGACGCGTCCCGACCGGCGCTGCGACGCAGTCGCCACGCTTCCGCCGTCGTCGTCTGCCAGATCGCTCATGTTGGGGCCCGAGGCGTGTGTGTGGTGATAGAGGCGATCCTGTCGCGCGCAAAACGCGCCGCAAAAACAACAACAACGGGTCGCAAAGGCGTCTCAGGGTGCGTCGGGTGTCGGGGCCGGCCAAGTTCGCGTGGTGACAAAAGGGATCGAAGGCGAAGACGCGTCAAAGGGGGGGGGGCCGGAGAATTGAAGGCGGGAAGAACTTGGGGGAGATCGAATGGGCGATGTTACCAGAGTGTTAAAATGTCGCGTCGCTCCAAATGGCAGGCGCGACTCTTGTTGGCGTTGAGGGGAAGGCGCCAGTGATTGATTGTATGCCTGAGGCATTGGTGGATATTTGTGGAGACAGTACAAAGTTACATCTGCGAGTTCCGTAAATACTTCTCGAGCAAGCGACTCGATGCATCTGACCCTCGGCATCTGCTGATTATTGTCGACATGGCATTGCAGTCGTCAGAGCCAAGTTGGTCTTGTCACGAAGTGGTCGGCCTTCCAGGATAGAAGAAAAGCCATTCACAGAAAAAGGATATTGAGCAAACAAAAGAAGAGAAAAAGTGCGAATAGCTTCATTTCCCATCCGTTGTCCCCCTTCTCTCAGTCCAGACGCAACACCACCTTCCCGCGCAGGTGCCGGTCCTGCACCCGAGCCAGCGCCGCATCGTACTGTTCCGGTGCAAAAGCCGAGTCGAACGCCGCTTTGGCCGTGCCCGCTTCCAAGAGGTCCGTTACGGCCTGCAGCTGCTCGCTGTCTGCCTGGACGGCCACGTGCGTGTTCTCGGCGCCGCCATCGCCGTCGCTGTCCGACAGAACAACGGTTCTCGTACCGCTGGCCATACAGACCACCGTCGTCCCGCCGCAGCACACACCAGTCCATGGCCGCCGCACGGCCGCATCCTCGTGGCCGTCGTCATTCTCCTCCTCCCCGCAATGGACCACCAGGTTGTATGCACGGTCCCCCGGGGCCTCCGCGGCCTGGTGCGCACCAAGGCTGCGGACAAAGTCCAGGTTCGATGGCCCGCACGTACCGGCGACGTGGCCGACGCCCGCCAGCCGCGCCAGCTGCACGGCCCACAGCCCGACACCGCCAGCCGCCTCGGTGACCAGGACGCGCTTGTCCGCATTGGCCCGGGCAGCGGCGCCGACGCCCGTGTCTGCTGCAAAATGCGGCGGCCGCCGCGGCGGTGGCGACGGCGGCCGGATGCCGCCGAGCACAAAGAGCGCCTGCCACGCGGCCAGCGCCGACCGCGGCACCGTGGCCGCCTCTTCCCACGACAGGTTCTCGGGCTTCTGGCACATCTCGTGCGTCCGCGCCAGGGCGTACTCGCACGCACTGCCGGGCCGGTGCACGCTGGTGCACGCGTAGACCTCGGCGCCCGGCTGGAAGGGCGAGGCCACCGGTGCCAGCACCACGGTGCCGGAAAACTCGTAGCCCGGGACGGCCGGGATGGCCGGGCCAGGACGGCCGGGCCAGGCGATCTCTTCGCGGGCGAGGGCGACGGCATGCACCTGGACGAGGTGCTCGTCGGGGGCACCGGGGACCGGCAACGGCACGGTCGCGAGAGAGAGGGCGTGCGTGGCCGTGTCCTGGACAAGGGCGACCATTGTGCGGTCATCGTCGTCATCCGCGCCCGCGTCCTTGTCGTCGTTGGCATCCGCCTCCGTGCTCAGCCCAAAGATGTAGTGCGACGGCGGCCGAAGAGCCATGGCCGATGGTGCGGTGCCGAAGGAGACAACGGGTGCAGAAACAGACGGAGCCATTGCAGAAAGGCCAGAGGGGACAAAAGTGACAGAAGCACAGAAAAGACAGGAGGAGCAAAAGGAACGAATGGACGAGCCTCGGGGGGGGGTTCTTCAGATATAAAACGGCCGCTCCCGCTCGCCGACGGAGAGAGCCAGGCATGGGCGGCCGCCGGCCACAGCACGGTACGGCGGCCTAACAGCCACGGTTGAAGACCCAACGCATGGACGCACACGCCTGTGTACGATGCCCACGTTCTGTATGCTGTGTCGCCTCCCGAACGCGCACCCCCACCCACGCTTGGATCGCCAGCTGGGACTCGTCGACCCAAGGTCTTGACACAAGGCTTTGATGGCGATGCGGCAGGGATGGCCCGGCTCAGCACGCGGGTTACACCCCCGGAGCGCCACGCGGCGTACGTGTCTGTCTCTCGCGTGTCCGCTGCTGCCCGTTGCTGCGGCGTCGTGGCCACCGGGGATTGACCAGGCGCCCGGTGAGCAGGAGCAAAGCAAGGAATGCACCGGCTGGCGCAGAGAGATGCTGCAGCCGCCGTGGGACAAGACACAGAAGGATCAGAAGGGGGACGAGACCGGGGTTGCACAGGGGCCGCATCGCCGCCCAGTGCCTCCCTCGATCATCAGCCCGCGGCCTCGACGGCGGGAAGCGTCGGCATGCAACCAACGCATGTCTGGCTTTCGTCCCCGTCCCCATCGGGCTCGTCGTCGAGGCCCAAAGCCGTTGCGCAAACGTGGTATGGCCAAGGCGGTGCGACGCGCCCTCCCTCTCACACCTCTTGCTGCGGCCCGGCGGCGGCGTCGCGTGCGAGCAGCGGCGCCCGCTCGCCTGCCTGGGCCCGCAGCTTCGCGGCAGCCGCGCCCTCGGCGCCCTCGGCCCCCTCGCGGTCACCGCGGTCACCGCGGTACAGCACGTAGTGCTGCACCACAAACACGGCGTCGTACGCCAGCGACACGCCGCCCAGCCCCAGCTTCGCCGGGTTGCCCGTCAGCCCCGACCAGCCGGCGTGCTGGCGCGCGCTGTCGAGCGCCAGCTGCGCCAGGCTCAGCACGCCGCCGCCCGCGTCCAGCAGGATCTGCCAGATGCTCCAGCCCGCCGTGCTGCGCTGCCGCCGGTTGGCCGCGATCTGCGGCGCGTACTTGACCAGCGTCACCGCCAGCTTGACGTAGCCCAGCGCGTACACGAAGAACAGCGGCGACACGACGCCGCCCAGCGAAAGCCCCGACACCACCGCCACCACCACCACGCTGCCCGCCGCCAGCGCGAGGATCGGCCGCGAGGGCCGGCCCGGGTGCGTCGTCTCCGTCGTCTCCGTCGTCTCCGTCGTCGCCGTCTCCTCCTCTTCCGCCGCAGCGGACCGCAAGCCCCACCACCCCGGCAGCACGTACTGCGACAGCGTCAGCAGCGTCAGCACCAGCGCGTGCGCCGCAAACACCACGTCGTTGGTGGCCACCACCGGCGTCTGGCCGTGGTGCCGCGCCGCGTACGCCGCGCGCACCGCAGGCGACCAGCGCAGCGCGCCCGTCGACACGAGGTAGGCGAGGAAGCCTATGTCAGGTATCAGTCTCAAGCTATTGGATTTCCTTTCCCTCTTTCCCGTACAAACGCACCAAATGCATTAATAAACGGAAAGTCGACCGTCGAGCCGGCCGTGGACTGCCGCTGCAGGTTCAGCAGCGGCTGCGGATAAAAGGACAGCGACCAGCAGAGCGTGTAGACCCAGCCGCAGAGGGCCGATATGAAAGCGAGAAAATCCATGGAAACGAAAGCAACGGGGAGGGGGGGAGGCGAGAGGGATGATGAGAAACAGAAAGGAAGCTGGCGAGTTGCGTTTGGGGAATTTAAGCTTCAGCGTAGTTCAGCGCTACGGGGCACGATCACGCAAGGCCACTAGCGCCTTCGTGCTGGGGCGGAGTACGATACATATGCGTCTACGGACCAACACCAACGCAAGGTACCTTCATCTTTGAGTCTTGATTAAACAAACCGGAAGGTCTACATCTATCTGGTAAGAGGAAATGAACCAGAGCTCTACCTCTATTATATGAGAACAAACCCATCTTTTCGCAGCAGGCCGGTCCTCTGCCATATTCAACAAAGAAAGGAACAGACGGTAGGGGCTGAACAGAGATCAGCAGTGGCGGGTGATGGGAAACAGGGCGAGGCATGCCGGGAGGAGGAGAGGGCGTGAAGGACATGAGAACGTGAGATCGTGAGATCCGTGGGGAGGGGGGAAGGGGCGGGGGGTGGCCGGCAGTGGCTTGCCTGTTGTCCGAGATGCCTCTGTCGGGACGTGGAAAGAAGAGGAGGAGAGGAAGCGAGGTGTAGAAGCAAGAACAAAAGAGACAAGGGAAAGAAACACAACGAGATGCGCCCATCCTCATGCGGAAATAGAGGAAAAGCAAGTCCAGAGAAGAGGAGAAAAAGGGAGGGCAGAGCGCAGCAAACCAAGAAACCAAGCAAAGAGCGGAGAGAGAGAGGGGGAAAGACACGCAGCCCTCATGCCTTGCCGGTGCCGCCCATCGCCGTCGGCAGCGACCGCCAGCCCTTCTGGTCCGGCAGCTTGAGCTTGCCAAAGTCCTCGTCCAGGTCGAGGATGATCTTGAGGGCGTTGCGGCTGCGCGCAAACGGCGTCAGCGCGTCCGCCCCGGGCCCGCCGCCGACCTTCTCCTTGAGCGACGACACGGCGCCGGCCACGCCGCCGGCGTGCTGGCCCGCGTCGTCGGCCTTCTTGCCGCCAAACGGCAGCAGCGTCTGCAGCACCTCGTACGCGGCCAGCGTGAAGCCAAACTGCGGCGACGACCGCAGGATGCGCGCCGGGCCGCCCTTGAAAAAGGCCCGGAAGCCCTCCTCCTTCCAGATGGTCTGCGCCGCGTGCCGCACGCCCGTGTACTGGGTGTCGCCCTTGCGCGCCTCCACCTGCAGCCGCGTCTTGATCACGTCGCACGGCGTCGTCAGATACGCCGCCGGCATGCCCGCAATCGCGCCCGCCGTCAGCAGCTGCACCACGCCCAGCTTCTTCGCCTGCGACTCGCCAAACATGTCGCGCTTCAGGTGGTTGTATGTCGGGAAGTAGATGGCCGAGAACGGCACGTCCCGCAGCATGCACGCCGTCGCGCCCTTGTACAGGCCCACGAGCCCCAGGTTGCGCACAATCCACATGGCCGACCGCTTGGGCGCCCCGTCCACGCGCTTCGCCACCTCGCCCTGCACCTGCAGCCGGATCTTGACGATCTCCAGGGGGTTGGTGAAGACCTGGGGCGTTAGGGCGTGAAGACCAAAGAGAGGGGGGAGACGCAAAACTCACCACTTGACACGCGCCGGCGCTGCCGCCGGCCAGGATCTCGTGGCCGACCCAGATCGAGCCGTCCGGCTTGGAGAAGAAGCCGCGCACCATGTCGTTGACCGTCAGCTTGATGGCCTTTTCCGGCGCCACGCCGACCAGCTGCGGCAGCACGCCCGAGTACAGGCCCAGGAAGCCCTCGTTGCGCACCACCTTCTGGAAGCAGTCGATCGAGTTCTTGTACAGGCGCTCGCCCGGCCGCGCGCCGCGCTGGTTCTGCATGCGCGTCTTGACCAGGTCGATCGGGTACACCATGAACGCGCCGAACGCGCCGGCTATGCTGCCGAGCCCAAAGTTGTACGCCGACGCCGCCGCGTCCAGCAGAAAGGTCTGCAGCCGCGTCTTGGGCAGGGCGGCCAGGGCGCCGCTGCCGCTGCCGCTGCCGCTGCCGCCGGCGGCGCCCTCGACGTGCTCCTGGCTGCGCCACGACGGGTCGAGCACCTTGGAAAAGTCGGCCAGGCTCAGCCGGCCGGACGGCTTGTCGATGCTGGCAAAGTGGAAGAGAATGTCGGCCTCCATGGGCGTGAAGAGCGAGAAGCGCGTGATGCGCGCGGCCTGGTTGAGGAAGTCGGTGCGGGTGATCTTGCCGTCGCTGCTCTTGGCGCACGCGCGGCGCACAATCAGCTCGACCAGGTCCATCTCCTTGATCATGTTCTGGAAGGCGCGCACGTTGGCGTACGAGATCTTGGAGCCCGTCGAGATGTTGCACAGCGTGGGCAGGTGCTGCAGCAGGTGGTCCGACAGCTTGTGCTTGGACGTCTCCAGGATGATGCGCTCAAACTCCTCGGGCTCGATGTAGCCGTCGCCGTCGCGGTCCAGCACCTGGAAGGCCTGGCGTATGCGCTCGCCCTGCAGGCCGCGCAGCATCTGCGAGAACTGCACATAGTCCATGTCGTGGCGCTTGCGCTTGTCGCCAATGTAGAGCTTGGTCCATTCGCAGTCCCAGTTGAAGGGGATCGAGTCGGGGCCCTTGTTAAGCTCGTACAGCCGGCGGAAATCGTCGTAGCGGACCGTGCCCAGGCCCTCCACGTCGAACAGCCGGAAGGCAATCTCGTACTCGGCATCGGGCTTGGACAGCAGGTTTTCAAAGTACGCCCAGTCGGCCAAGTTGACGCGGCCCTTGCGGCGACGGTCGGCCACAGGGAACAGGATGGTGTACTGTTCACGCTTGATCTTGTGCTACAAATCGTCAAAGGGCGTTAGCGGGCCTGTAGGAGGCGAACGACGACAACCGGAACACGCACGTAGTCTTCGTCTGTGGGCGCAACAGCGCTGATGAACTCTTCCGGGCCCAGGAAGAGCTCGCCGGTCTCCGGATCCTTGGCCGCGTTTTTCAAGAAGCTCGAGCGCGTTTGCGCCGGCAGCGACACCGGCTCTTCGTGGCCCAATAAGCCCTCCTTGACGGCTTCTTTGACGGTCGCCATGCTGGTGGTTCTCGCAGTGGGTGGTCGCGGAAAGGTGGGAGAGAGAGAAAAGGGAGGCCTAGGGGCGAGAGGGGAGCAGGCGACGAGGGCCGAGACGGGGCCAACCGCAAAGGGAAGTCGAGCTTAACAAGAGGCGGCGGCGAAGAGGGAGGTTCGGGGACGGTGGTCGAGGGAGCAGAGGACGGTGCCCGGACTGCTCAACATGCGCCGAGCTCGAGAGGCGTTCGTTTGCTGGACAGGTGGGAGGGAGCTGGACAGATGGGACAGATCGGTTAGACAGGGTTGCACGAGCTTGGCCAGCAGAATGACTCCTCGGCCGTCCGTCTCTGGGGCATATGGGGCATGGAAGGAAAAAAAAAGACGGGGGAAGAGTGGGTGCCAGCGACTATCCGGACGACGGGGCCAGGCCAAGTGGATATACACGCACGAAACGGGTGCACGGAGAGCCTGTCCGAGTGTGAAGCCCCCGGGCTGCCTGAAAGACCCGATCAAGGGATATTGCCTGCTGCGCGGCAGTGCTTCGTCGAAGAGTTGAAGAGAGAGTAAGCCGTGAATTTGACACAACGAAGCGAGTGAGGCATTAAACCCGCAGACGTCCTGTTTCTCTTTTGTCTCGCTTTTTTCTTCTTTTTTTTTTTCGCCGTCTCTTGTCGTCCTATTTTCTTCTTTCTTTTCTTTGTGTGTGTGCGCAAACACGCGTCGAGGCGGTAAAGAAGAAAGTCGTAGCGGTTTTTTTTTTGACTCGCGTTCCTAATTCAGGGGTTTTCCTGGATTTTTTTTTTGCCCGTTCTTGTTTTGCCCCGATCTGGATAAAATCTAGTGCGACGGTCTTTTCTGCACTGTGCAGCCGCGACACGGAGTTAACGGTATTTCTGGTCGGCGACGCAGAAAGAAACCAGACCATAAGCATTTTATTACAACAGGAGGGGATACCGTTGAAGGACCGGCTTGTCCCTGGATTCCCTCCGAGCCGATCCCTAGTCCCGCTATCGGCAGATGGCAGCTGGACGGGCTCGTTAGCACGGGCGCTGTTGTCTCTGGTCTCCAGTCTCCGTTCGCTTGCTGTCTTCCGATACATAAGTGCTCGCATGCCGCAGGCAGGATGCTGTAGGCCACTGCGGCAAATGAGGTCTACAGAGGTAGCTTCCTCGCTTAGGGGTTCGGACGGAGACAGCCGCCACGCCTGCCCACGTCTGCCCACGCCTGCCCATGCCTGGCCGGCCAAGTCAGACGGACCGGCGGTGAAGGACATGCCACACCCCCAATCTCGACGTGGCAGCCGTAGCGTCGGTGCTCGGTGTTCGCCGTTTACGCGTCAAATTCTGGCCTCAGAGTAAGACAATACCACCAGCAGGAGAGCAGGGGATCGCTATTCTAGCTCGGGCCCGCTAACCCCGCTCCTCGGCCAACTCTTTCCCGCACGCGCAAGTCCAAAGGATCCCTCCCATATGCGCCGCCAGCGGAGCACCTCGGATCCGTGTCCCGGAGGGACGACGTTGCGTGCTGAAGAACATGCATAAAACTAACGCAGCTACGCCGCATGAAGCGTAGGCTAAATTCGCGGCACCGCATCCGCAACACATAGCAAGATAAAAAACCGGCTCGGTGTCTGTCTACCACGAACATGCCAATTCACGTCAACCGAAGAAAAGAAACTCCTTTTTTTGTAGAAAAATGAAAAAGCTACAACAAACGAGAGGTAAAACAACCAAGGCTAGATAATGAAAACATAAAAGGTGGAATAAAATTATCGTGTCTCGTAATGTCATTAATAACAAGACGACCGAAGACCAGGCAGCCCTGTGGGGTATGGTATGTGCAAGCTGATCGGGGTAAACAACCCCCGCAAAACAGAAACAAGGACAAAAGAACATAGACACAAAGCACCGCGGACGCGAGACCCCACGCACGGCCAGCTTGCATACAGGTCAATGGGTCGTTTCTCGACCGGGATAGAGATATCCGTACGGTCGCCGATGCTCTTAGTGTTGTCGAGCAGATGGTCAAAGAGAGACTCCATGAAAGAAAATCCATGGTCGGCATCATGGAACGTGCTATGGCTGCAGGGCAGGCATGACAAAGCCATGGGAAATTTCTTCCTCGACGTAGATCGATGCCTTCTTGAATTTGCCGCCAGCGTATTTGTCGTAGACGGCCGCATGATGCGATTTCGCATTCCTGCAACACTGCAGGATCGTGCTGGCCAAGGGCCGCACCTGGCTCCACGTGTAGCCCGAGTAGTGTGTGTGCGCCGTCGTCTGGGAAGGGGGGGCATTCTCGTTAGCAGATAATCAAACGAGAAAGGAGGAGAATCAACGCCGGGACGTTTTCTTACCCAGTCGCCCTTGTACAGCATCAGGCGCGCCAAGCAATGCGCACCAGCTGCCAGGAAGCTTGGGGGACAGGCAACAAACCGCTCGTCCATGAGCGTCACCTCGAGGAAGTACTTGGCCAGTGTTCTTGTATCCACATCGTAGTCGTCGGCTTTGCTAATGCGGCGAAGAAAGCTCATTGGGCCTGGCCACCCAAGCTCAAAGCCAAGCAAACTCAGCATGTAACGTTCGGCCTTAAGAATTTCGTCTGTGGGATACCCGCCGTCGACCATGTAAACGATCTCCTGGATAGAAGGACAAATAATCTCTTCATACTTGGCAGCGATGAAAATGGCCGTGGCGCCGACGAGCTGCAGTTTAGCCACCGAAACATTCTTCGTCGAGAGGAATCGGTCGATGTAGTTGACGGTGAGGAAGAGCGTCTCCGGGAGCAGGTTGAAACGGGCATGCACCTGAATGAGCCATTCCATGAGGACCGCACGCATGGACCACTGGATCTCAGTCTGCATGTCCATGTAGTACGGGTTTGGCAAAAGCCGGACCTGCAGTTCGTTCCACATGTTAGCATTTTCCTGTTTCTTTGGTCAAAATAACCCAACACACGACGTACCTCCAGCTCCTTCATGTAACTATAGATGTCATCGCCGTATTCAGCCACCATGCTGATGTCCCAGTTTTCGTCATCGATTTCCTCAGCAGTGATAGAAGACTCCACAATGGACTTCGCAATGTCTAGCTCGTTTTGGATCTTGGCCGTAAACTTAGGCATGACAATGGTGGTAAAGCCGCCAGTCGTGTTGTCTCCCAGGGACCGGAAAGAGTGGGCTGTGGTGTATGCTTGGTCGTCGAAAAATTCGGCGTCATCCTCCCACCGCTCTTCCACCTCGGACACGGTGCTCGGTGCAACGGTCGCCGGGTTGTCCACCAGGTAGTCGGTAGTAAGCTCCTCGGTCAACGGCGAGGACGGGGCGACATCCTCTTTTTGAGGTAGGTGCACGGCCTCCTTTTCCACTGCAACGGCATATCCTTTATGAAAATGCGTCACATTGGGGTCGACATCCAGCAGATGTGGTAGGGGAGGCAGTGCGTGAGTATGGAAGTTTTCGACGGCGTCAACAAAGTGCGTGTCGTGGGTACCTCGCGTATCACT
Organism: Ceratocystiopsis minuta; assembly: GCA_001676865.1. Taxonomy (NCBI): domain Eukaryota; kingdom Fungi; phylum Ascomycota; class Sordariomycetes; order Ophiostomatales; family Ophiostomataceae; genus Ceratocystiopsis; species Ceratocystiopsis minuta. The sequence goes on along the minus strand of LZPB01000201.1, from coordinate 10,826 downwards.
GCTGGTAGAGCCGGGGAACGTGTCTGAGAGAGAATCCATGAGATCCGCAAGAGCAGGGGCAGAGGCGGAAGCTGGAATAGGGACGGCATGGTCGCTTGTTGCGGTTGCTGTATCTGATGTGGTATCAGAAAACACGACGACATTCTGGAATGCCTGCCGGTCAACCGGAAGACGACTGACGGCTCTCCGAAGGAGAGGCTTCTGCTGCTGTTGCTGGACATCTGCGTTCTTGAGGCATGGCTGGCTCTTGCTATGGCGCGGGCTTTTCCTCGGCCCTACCCAGCTGTTGGGCTCAAGCGGAGCGACTTCCAAGGCAGCGATCTCAGGGTCGCGAACAACAGGAGCGTGGTTGTAGTACTCGATGTCGTTGCTGAAAACGACAGCCGGCTTCCGGTTAACAGCGGGTTGCGGTGGCTTGCTGGTGTGCAGCGGCAGATCACGGGACGCGTCCAGCTCCAATGGGAATACGTCAAGCGACGCATCGCGACCGGCAGGTATCGTCACAGCGGGTGCAATGGAGCTGCGAGGCCGCTGCGCCGGGGCAAGGAACCCTTTGGCAGCTGCCTGCGCAGCATTTTCTTTGTCAACAACAGCGGACGGAATGGAAACAGCAACAGCTGGCAGCGGGGCTGGCTTGTCCGAGACGTTGTTGGCCTTGAAAGCGTATGCAGCCGGGATCACAGCTTGTCTAACAACATTGCTGACATCGCCGAAAGCGGTTCGCTTGGAGGGGATTTTCACTGCGGCCAAGCCATCTTCCTTGAGTATTGAAGCACCGGCCGACTTATGGCGTTGGTGGGCGGCAGCGAACATTGTAGGAGCGAGGTTCTCGTTCCGCAGGCCGACGATGGAAGAAGTTCGAAAAAAAGCGCGTTGGGGGGGCTGACGCGTCGAAGACGATTTTGTTAGATTTGGACAGCAATACAAGATGATATGTGAAGAAGAAGAAAGGGGAAGCGGGACGTGCGGTGCTGGGACAGGGGAGGTGGACTAAAAAAAGAACAAAAAAGGATGAATGGCACTCACTTTGGCGTCCATTTTGTTCTACCAAACAGCGCCTGTGCTAAAGAAAAATGCTGCTCCCATTCGCGTATATCCAGTTAAGAAGAGGGATGTTCTGAGAAAATGCTAGGCGACTCGTCGGTGTTGACTGCGTGAGAAGTCGATGCTACCGCGACACGGCGTGTGGTGAGCGTGTCGTGATGGGGTGTTGGCAGGGGTCGGCAACCGCGTTTAGACGGATGAAACAAAAGCGACAACGATGGGCATAACAAAAGTCGACAGGCCACGCGCTGATGAGGGGAGGGGGGATATCGAGAATGGTCGAAGACGTGCCTCGGGGAGGAGGGTGTGTTTCTTTTCCTCCTTTCGACACTTTCGCGTTCGCGTCCGTAAGAGACTGTGAGAGAACGGTCAGCAAGGATACTGGAAGGAAGAGACGAGACGCCTTGAACGAAGGAAAAGAGCAGAGGAAGCGTACAGCGTAAACAAGAGGAAGGCGGGTGCCGAAAAAGAAGAAGGAGAAAAGAAGAAAGAAAGCAAGAAAACAGAACGACTAAGACGGCCGGATCCAACCCAGCGGAAGAAACGCAAAGCAAAGAAGAAAAAAGCTAGATGGAGAGACAAATGTTGGAAGGTGGAAGAGGAGGACAGGAGAGAGGGGATGGAGCTCCAGAAGAGAGAAAAGGAAGAAGGAGGGAAGACGAGAGAGGAGCGACAGCTAAGCTAAGCTGTTTTGTTGTGAGGATTTAGCGCGGGAGAGAGCGCCAGGGCTGCATACAACAGCGATAAATATGGAGGGAAAGGGGAGGGAAGACAGAGGGGGAAAAGCAAAGAGAAAACGAAAAGATTTGGGCAGGAAAAAAAAAGCGACAGGTATGAAAAGAGAGAAGGAGCCAACTTACGGTGTGGCCGATTGTGGTGGTATGCGAGTCGCGCCTGCCAAAATGGGGAGAGACGAGAGAAGGGACGGCAGGCCGTTTGTCGTTGGTAAGGGCAAGTCCGACTGAAGGGCGTGCTTTCCCGATGCAGGTTGTTGCGATCAACAACGCTGTATTTGTATTGTTGCGCCGTCAAATATGGAGTGCACGGAGTAAACAAGCAGAAAGCACAATGGCCCTAGCAGCCCAGTAAACATAGAAAAAATACGGGTATTTAATAGTAAACATAGATGGAATCCGCTCCAGCTAGTCGTTAGTGCGCGGCATACGCCTTGTTGCCGTGGCGCCAGGGTCTCGCATGCATGCGTGAGACTTGGGTATTACGAGCGACAGAATGGAGAAAAAAAAGAGAGAGAGAGAAACAGAAAGAAACCATAAAGTGGTTCGGTGCGATCGTCTCGGACGAATCATTGTCCGTGGAGAGAGACTTTGCGAAGAATGCATCGCATGAATCGTTGCTGTGCCTTTGTCGGTCTGATTTGTTTTGACACAGCTGCATGGCATTGGTCGAGTAGCCTGGTCCATATGCACCGCAATGGAGAATAATCCGTGCCGGTGACGTCTGACTTAGCACCCCCTCCTTTTTGTGCGATAGCAGCCGCTTTTCCTAAAGTAGACTAGCTTGATTTCATAGATGGCTCTTCGCATTAGCGCACGGGCCATGTCGCGTCTCCCGGCAGCTGGCGGCAAGAACAAAAAGAAGAAAAGAAGCACAACATCGTGAGATTTTCTTTTCTTTTCGCTTTTATAACAGTCACCGTACTTTGGCGACCATAGTGATACCAATTTTTCGGAATGCGCTGCGCCGGTATCACGTTTTTTTACGCGTCGGCCCGGAACGGCGCCAAGCCCGGCCCGGGTTCGGCGGAAACACGCCAATCCGGCACGTGGTCACGTGTCGTAATCTAGCGGTCAAATTCGGCCAGCCAAAAATTATGCCAGATTGATCGCCAGGCAGTTGCTTGATTGGCCTGGGAGGGGGAGGGTTCGAGGAGATGATACTTTCTTGGGTTTGGTTTTTCTGCCCTTCGTTTTTTTGGCTGCGCTCGACTTTGATAGCCGGCCTGGTTCATTTCTTTGCGCCAGTGCGGGCGCCTCTGCGCAGAGGCAGCGCGCGAAACCCGGCGCTCCTCTCCCAGTCCAAGATGTTCGGCGCTTAGGGAAGTAGGGGAGCAGTAATGAACATACTCCGTAGGCAGCGCTTCTGTCAGGGTGTCTGTCTCGCCCTCTGGATTTCATTTGGTGTCACACGACTTCCCCTCCGATGCGCAATGCGCCGCGGCGGAAGATCGAAACGTTTCGCGCCCAGTGGTCCTGTCTCTGCGAGCGCTTTCCAGGCGGGCGACGGCTTCTGTCCGTTTGGACAACGGATTTTGTCTTTCTTTTCTCGTGTGCGCTTCCTTTGCGCTTGCCGAGGCCGCCAAGAACCTTCTGTCGGCGCAGAAGAATCAAAGCGCGCATCTCTGCCTGGCGCGCGCCCAACAAGGCCCGCGGTGGCAAATCCAGGTTCCCCTCTCTCCGAACTCAGCCGTAGAACGCACGGAAAACAAACAAAGGAAAAAAGGACGGCAGCAACAGGACGGAATCCGGCCTAGGCCTGGCCAGTCTTCATCCGTCGCATTTGTACGAGTAGTGATTTTGTTCTATTGGCGCATGCGGTGCGTGCGGCCCTCGCATTCGCCGAAGGCAACCCCAAACGGAGCGGAAAGAGGAAAAAAGGGCAGAGACAAGAGACGTGGCGCGCCCGTAGTCTCGCCCTTTGCGCGATCGTCCTCCTGCGCACCGCACCGCGCTTCGTTCTGTCGGCCAGGGCATCCTGATTCGACGGCGCACTGCACCTGAAACGGGCGCCAGCCTGGGCGGCGGGGGGGGGCCAGCACACCTCTCGTTTCCACACCCCATTTTCCTTTTTCGTCAACGGGTGTCCGGTAGCGCTGCCCGGCGCATGCGGTCGTCGCAGCATGGTTCGGTCCAGTTCCAATCAACAGCGGAAGCGTCCCGGCTGCTACTGTCCCCGTAGGATCGCAAGAAAAGCGAGCGCAATCGGTCGAAAAGACGGCCGCTGACGACACACAAGAGAAGGGCGGTCTGCGTGTGTGCGCCTGGTGGGTTAGGCTGATCGTCTGGGATCTAGCTGCTTTGCGCCGTAGTCCCGCATGGCGCCGGAACAAGAAACAACAAAGAGGCGACAGACGGGAACGTGAAGCAGGGCGCCCGGAGACGGGGAGAGCCACGGCTCCTGGGCGCGATCAAAACAGCAGTTCGCAATGCGATCACAGGTCCCTCTCTGTGTGCTCTCATGTTTCTGTCAGAAGAGCAAGCAGTCCGGTGCGCCACCAGTCAGCCCAAGAAGTGCTGGACTGCCGGGTGCGCGCATCCACACACACACACGCACATGCATCCACACACCACCCCCCCCCCCCCCCCCCCCCCCCTCCCCTCCCTCATCCAAGTCGCACGACGGACGAAGAGTGCGCGTTTTTGGAAGCCAGCCGGTCTTTCTGTACTCCATAAAGACAAGTCTTTGGGTGTTTGGGGCGTTTGCGCCTTGGATGGTTGCGGAGCGACGACTGGCTGGGCCGGCCGCGAAACGAAGGCCGTGGCAGGCCGGCCAGAGAGCCAGCCATGTGCAGCCCCATCCCCTTCCTGTCGCACGTCCTTTCTGCGTTGGTTGGTTGGATACGCACGCGGTCGCAAATCACTTGCCGGCGAGACGGCGGACCGCGCTATCGCCTGCGCGCGAGCGAGCGGGTGGGGAGCATCGGGTGCTGACGAGGACGGACGGCGACGGGGGTGGTGCGTCGTCGTGCGCCGTCGTGCATCGTCGGGCCACAAGGACTCGTCTGGTCGCGTTGGTCGCTGCTCTGGCGTCCGCCTTCCTCCGTATCTCTTCCCCCTCCCCCTCTCGTTTCTTCATCGCTTTCGTCTCTCTTCCTTTTTCTCTTCCGTACGAGTACACCGTAAAAGTGACCCACTATTGCGCTAGCCTGCCGGTCTGGTGTGTGTCATGAGCCCCGTGGAACAGGTCGGCGGCGAGGGCGACATCCTGAACAGTGTAGACGGGAAATGGATGCCTTGACTCGGAGAGCCATCAGCTGCTCGTCTACGGTGTATATGTGCCGTTCTACTGTGTGCGCATTCCCGGGAAAGCGCGCTTGGTGCTCCTGCTGTTTCTGCTGTGCTTCTGCGCCAATGCGTGCCGGCGGCTATGGGTATACCAGTAGCGCGCCCGGGTGGTCCTGCGCCATCCCACCGCCTCTTTGGGGCGGGCGGGCGCTGTAAATCTCTCCCTACAGCGCGACCTCGTGCGCCTCAAGCCTCCCTAAAGCCCCCCCAAGCGCCCTGAAGCGCCCTGGAACCCTCCCCCCCATCCGCCTAGCGAGCAACCCATTTTCCGCTCGCTCCTCGCCCTCTCTCTCTCTTCTCTCCGCTCCTGCTCTTTCGATCACTCCCCCCCCCCGCCGCCGGCCTTTGCTCGACAACCCTCAACAACACACCTGGTATGTCGCTATCTTGTCCATTCTCCATCTCTGTCCATTGCCCGCGCGAACCGTTTGTCGTCTGTGTGTTCTCCTGCTGTTTGTCGCTGTGCTGATGCGCTTCTGTGCTGGCCAGCCTGTCGCCAGAGGCAGACAAAGAGCGAAAAAAAGAACCCGACCAAATCTGCATCGGCTGCACACATCGGGCTGTCCACGCCGCGCACGCCATCATCTCTTGCATCTGGTACGTTTCCCGAGCTATCTCATCACTTGCGATCGCATCTGTGTGGTTTTTTTGCCTCTTTTTCGTGCGAATACTGGTCGCCGAGGCTGCTCCCTGGCGCCACCGCATGCCGCCCTCGCCGGCACCCATCTTTCCTGTTTCTTCTCTGTCTTTTCTCTCCTGTGTCTCCTGTCTCTTGGATTTGCCCGTTGGCTTCTTCTCGCAAGCCTGATTTGCTACTAACACTGCTCCAGACTGTTCCGGTCTGCTTCGGACTACTCAAACTGCCCAAAATCCTCGACTTCCCTCCCCCGGCGCCAGCCCCTGCTCGGCCGACCTCCTTCTGAGTGGTGACGCTCGCCGTCCACGCGCCCTTGCTCAAACAACCGACATTCCCCTCGGCGAGGCAGAACAGAAACAATCCAACAGTGGACAGAAGAGGAGAGAGACAAGGAACATACACCAGAAGAAAGAAAAAAAGAACCACCTGCTTGCTGCTGCTGTGCTTGCTGCGTCGCACAGCCTGCACTGCACAAGCCGCACAAGCCGCCCAACCTGCCCAGCCGGCAACGCGCTTGCCAGCGACGGACTGGAAAAGGTCGGCTTTGACGGTCTTTTGCTTCTGCTCTTTGGTCGAGATCGGCCCTGTCCTTTTCCTCCCGGTTTCCCGTCTCTTTTTCTCCACCGCATCCGTTTTCGTCGCCACACCCCCATACTACATTCTACACTTCGCGCACGCATTCGCACACACACATATCCTCCCCTTTTCCCTTTTCGGTGGCCCATCCTATGGACTCCTCCTTGGACGCCTCCTCCTCTCACGCTCCCTCCTATCCTTCCACCGATCCCCTCTCCTCCACAACCATGCCTCCAACCGTCGCTGCGCCGGCCGAGACCGAGCCCAAGACGGTGCGCTTCCAACTCATCACCCCCGACTCACCACATACTACGGCGCGCCTGCCCATGCGCGTCCAAATCTACCCCCATGATACTACGGACTCCATCGTCACGACCGTTAAGAACTTTTATGGCCTCTACTCGAGCCCCACCAGCTCCAAGGGTGTCAGTTTTGAGGATGAAGTCGGTACCACCTTAATTGCTCGTTACGAGAATTTCCGCCATGACATGGTCGTCTATGTCCGTGTCATTGAAGAGCCCGCTCTGTCTCCGAGCGCGTTTGCTGCCCGCGGCTATCAGTCGCCGCCCGCTGCCGCCAATGGCGACTCGGCCATCCACCATGGTTACCCTGCGCAGACTGCCGTCCTGCCCTCCTTCCACCATCTGCAGCAGCAGATCCACGGTGAGCACATCACCCGCCCGGGCTCGCGGACCTCCCGCAAGCGCAGCCCTTCGCCCGCCAGCGCGCGTGGCCGCCGCAGCGATTCTGCCAGCACCCATTCCAAGAACCGCTCCCGGTCCGCCAAGAACCGCGGCGTCGGTCATTCGCAGTCGGATGCCTACGGCCCCGATAGTATGAATGGCTACAGCAGCGGCGATGGTGCCCCGGGTTCAAACGCCAGCCGGCTCAAGGAGCAACAGTCCATTGGCAACACGGAGATCAGTGTTGAGAACATTGTCGAGGGCGGCCGTCGCAAACGTGCTAAATTTGAGAGCTCGGTAAGTTAGCAGTGATATTCTTCCTATATCATCTCTTCTAACCCGTGATTTCTTTTTACAGGAATTGCCTCTATTCGCCCCTCCGCAGATGCCTGCGGCCACATCCAACCCATCTGTATCGCCTGCTCGCCGCGCCGACAACCGTCCCCCGCTTCCCTTTGTTTTTCCCGGTCAAAGCCCGTTCAATGGAGCCGCCGCCCTGCATTCGCCGCAAAACTACACTCCATTTTATAACCAGGCTGGCGTGTACGCCACGCCTGGCGCAGATGGCCGTCGCACCCGTGCCAGCATTAGCGGCTACCCCAGTGCGGGTGGAAGCTCGGGCATGATCCTGCCCACACCCGACCCCACGGTCAGCTCGGTGTCGGAGGAGGACAAGGACGTGGCCATGCAGTTGATGCGTCTCGGCGAGGTCTCGAACGTGTCGTATGGCCGCACGTCCACGTCGACCTTGGATGACACGTTCAGTGGCAGAGCCGATGCCGCCTCGTCAACGGGCGCCACAAGCGACTCCGAGAGCGAGAGCGAGAATGGCGACGATGACCAACCCCACCGGAAGCAGAGGCTTGATCTGACAGGTGTCAGCCGCAAGATCTACCAGTCCGTCGAGCCAGCGGACGAGGACGTCCGCGGCGCCGAGGTCGAGTACAGGGACAATGCGCTCTTCTCGACGCCCAACCTTATGGCCGCCCCCAAGGCGAAGAAGCCGATAAAGGCGGCAACCGGCGCCAAGGCCGCTGCCAAGGCCAAGGCGCCTAAGGCGGCAGGCAAGGCTAAGGGTGCACCCAAGACAAAGAAACAGCAACAGAACGCTGCAGCCGTTTCTGGCCCTGGCGGCATTTTTCTCTTGTCCCCAGCCTCGCAGACGCCGTCGCGCAAGATCTCGGTGTCGTCCTCCGGTGCCACCCTCCCGGCCGGCGCCGCGGCTGCTGCGGCTGCAGCCCTCTCGGGTATGGGCGATGAGAGCATTGCCGACCTGTCCAGCCAACCCCGGTGCCAGCGGTGTCGCAAGAGCAAGAAGGGCTGCGACAGGCAGCGCCCGTGCGGCCGCTGCCGGGATGCCGGTATCCCCGCAGAGCTGTGCATCAGCGAAGACGAAGGGAACGGACGCAAGGGCCGCTATGGCCGGCACATGGGCGTGCCCATCAAGAAGGAAGCTGTTGGCACCAACATTTCCATGGCCGCCAGCACGGCTGCGTCCTCCATGCAACCGCCACCACCGCCGTCGCAACTGATGCAGCAGCTACCGCTGCCGTCAGTGCCATCGCAGCAGCCGCAGCTGTTGCAGCCGCCGCAGCAAGCCACGCTCCCACCCATCCAACCCCAGGCATACCACCTATCCTCTCCTCCCTCCCCGCCTTCCCAGCCGATGCACCAGCCACAGCCGCAGTCGCAACCGCAGCCGCAGCCGCAGCAGCAGCCGCAGCCGCAGCTACACGACACAAAAGCTATGCCGTCTCTCTTGCCCCCGGCGCACATCTCGTCGAGTCCCATTGTTGCCCCCACCGTCCCGGACATGATGATGGCCAATATGGACAAGAGCAAGAAGCGGAAGCGGTGAAGGAAACGTGCCCTACCTCGATGTCTATGTGCGCCGCTGCTCCCGCTTCTGCATGCTTGCCTACAAGACAACCACTGCTTTTTGTTTTTCTATATACCTTGCTACTTTGCTTTGAGCTCTGCTATGTGTTTTGCTCCCCCTTCCCCCCCCCCCTCCCCACGTTCCTTTGTTGTTTTCTTTGCAGATATTTTTTTCGATTTCTATGCTTGACTGTTTCCTATGGCCGTTTGTCGATCTAGACGGGGAAGCGGGGAAGGTTCGCGAGGTGTTTTATGGCATGTTTTATTCTCTGCTCTTTGCCATCTGCTTTTCGTTTCCGTGTTCCGTTTGCTGTTATCTATTTTTCTATAGGGCTGGTGGGTTAAATTCCCACAGCCCGGAAAGAATGAGACTCTAGGCTGGCTGGTTCGTCCTCCCAGGTTTTGTCTTGCTTTCTCGCTACGAATGAGCAAATGAGGTGAAGGATATGGTTGGAGTTCTGTGCTTGCGTTTTCTGCTGCTTCGATTTACGTTCTATCTTGTGTTTTTGTGCTTTTGTCCTATTTGTCGCCATTCTCGCCCATAACCTCTTCACCCATGCTATTCTCCTGGATCAGACACCATTGTGGATGACTGCCAGCCGCGCCTGCACGCATATACTCTATGTGCGAACTCACATGCATACACACAAACACATACATACGGCTACATCTTGCCCAGAGGTTGAACTACCAGCTCAAGCAGAACGGGTGGGGGACGAGGGTCTTGGTTGGGTTACCAATGCGAGACTATGTTCCTCTGACGGGGGGCATTGGAGGAAGAGGAAAAAAAGAAAAAGAAAAAAAAAGGATATAATAATTTGGAACAGGCCGACGGGTATGTGCAGAGGACCCCAGAGCAACGGGGCTCAAAGGATCCAGACCCAGGATGCAGGCCTTTGTATTGAAGGGAGGGGATAGGATATGGATGGGACGGTCGGGCCGGTTTGAGCAGATGGGATGGGCGAAGGGAAGTGAGCAGGGCAGAGGGGGGCGGGGTGTTTTCGGTTTCCTTTTTGTTTTTCTGTTCTTCTTTTCATGTCAGTGTCAGTATGTATTTGCTCTATTGCTTATCAACTCTGCTTGTTATTATCGGTCTTCTCTTGCACTTTCGGGCTTTGCTTTGTGACGATTATATTGTGATGCTGTAATTTTTTATTTTCAAAGCTTGTGAACGATATTGATATATTTATATGTTTGCTTTGATTTTAATTATCAAGTTAGATGGGTCTTTTCAACTTGTTTTGCACATGGTCTTGCCATATCAATCAATGCGCTCATATTCTAAGAAGAGAGGCGAAGTAAATGTATCGGCACAGTAGAACCAAAAAAAGAGGAGAAAACTGAGGAAAGGAAAAGAAAAAAAAGTAAACAACCAAAGACCTGTCGTACAAGTCACGTGGGTCACCTCGTGCGCCCATGTCCGTTAATCGCCCATACCTTTTTCACGACGCTCCTATTCGTCAAATAAGCCACAGACCCACTTTTACCAAAACACGACCTCGAAACAGCGCGACGTAGCCATCTCAACACACGGGTTAGTAAGGTTAGGTATAGGTTAGGTGTTAGGTTAGGTGTTAGGTTAGGTGTTAGGTTAGGTGTTAGGTTAGAGTTAGGGTCAGGGTTAGAGTCAGGGCATTGTTTTGTTCCCTTTTTATCGCGACGAAGGTTGGATCTTTAAAAACTCTAAGTCAAATTTTAGGTCCGTGCGTTTTTTGGAAGAGCCCCACAATTCGTGGTTTTCCCATACATTACGGTCACGCGTCGTTAAAAAGGTATGGGCGATTAAGGGGCGTCCGTGCGCCTTCACGTGTAAGTCGCGATCGTCGTATGATTGGCTCGCACGTCAGATCTATAGATACAGCGGGGTAAATACAAAGTTGCACCCCGCTTTTCATAGGACGCAAGGTATCCGTAGGCTTGTTCGAACAAATGACGGACAAGGAAAAGAAAGAGAAGAGACGAGTCGTGTAAGACAAAGTAGGTGGG
>LZPB01000200.1:10363-33730 GCA_001676865.1 Ceratocystiopsis minuta | reverse complement strand
AGTCCGGACTTTTCTAACCCTGATACGTATATATAATAAATATATATATAAGCTTATTATATTAATCTAAGTCTAAACCCTTTTTATAATATATATAGAGACGAGCTATTTAGACTATGTTTTTAGGCTATTTAGACTATGAGTACATGTTGAAAATACGGTAGTGGCCTGGTACCCAAACAATTCGAATTATATGTACCTTACGATGCACGTCCGCTGCGTAAGGCTTATCGGCGAGTCCCTTATTAATATCACTACTATAGTTAATCGTACGGAATCCTCGTAGAGAAGAAGGCTCGACCGATTAATATATTCTACATTTCTATTCTCGAATGCGCGCTGCCTACCGCGCCTCGTTCGGAGTACGTATTCGTAGGTACGTACGTACGTACGCGACGAAATTTTATACCTCGACGTCCTCTAGCTTTGTACCGTAGAATTTGTATCATACGATTCTATTCGCTAAAATAGAATAATGGACCTATACTAATGTACTACATACAGTCTAAATAGCTGGAAAACATAGTCTGAATAGCTCGTCCCTATATATATATATAGTATTTTATACGTCGGACTAAAAAGGACTAATATTAGTTCGTATTAGTCCTTTTAGTCCAGACTAATAGTCCGGATTAGTCCGGATCTTAAAGATTAATATTAGTCCGAACTTTTCTTAGTCCGGACTAATAGTAGTCTGGACTAATAATATTAGTCTACCTAGTCCGAGTTCCAGCCCGGACTAACATTAGTCGGACTTTTTCTAACCTACATATATATACATCTTATTTATCTATAATTTTACATAATTAAAAATTAATTAACTATACTCTCGTAGGTCCGGACTCTCGGATGTCCGGACTATTTCCTATTCTGCTAATTTTCAAGCTTATTTATTATATACTGAATGTCTCGTAAAAAGCTTATAGTTCGTATTTTTTTAATATAAAAAACCCCTATTTTATTTTATCTAAAAAATATTTAAAGTTATATAAATATAATAACGAAAGGTATATTATTGGATTAATATATAAAAAAATAATTTACTATAATTATTCATATTTTTAGATAAGCATATACGTAGTGAAAGGTTAGATTCCAGAGGATAAGTTTAATTTTTCTTCATCTAATGAACTTAGTGTTTCCTCTGCCCGGACTCTCGTAGTCCGGACTCACAGGAGGCCGAGTTTTGAAGTACGACGCCGGCGAGCAGCCTGTCGAAGTAAGTCGTCGATGACAGCTAATACAAGTCGACGAGGATGGGGGAGTTGTCCACGAGGGTTGTCGTATTCAACCGGCACGGACAACCGACCAGTAACCATGTTAGCGTCGATGTTAATACGCCATTACACACAGAGCATGCCTGTCTGTTACTACGCCTCTATGACAGTACCCTTGTGCTTTCCTTTCCCAGCGATGGCCTGCCGGCATCCTGCGAAGTGACTTAGCACCTGTTGCTGGCGTAGAACTGCCAAATGACCGGTCTTTCTGGAACGGGCATCTCGTCCCGTGGCCCCTGCGTGCCTCTGTCAGGCGATGTGCGGCCTGCATCTACATTTACAGAACGACATGCTACCACTCCATTTGTTTTGTTTTGTCAACACTACGGGTGGTGAACCTATCGGGAGCTGCCCGGCTCCCGGACTAGCGGCCCCGCTTGCCTGTCGCCGACGCTCCCCGCACCGCGCCGCGCCGCCGGGATCACTAGCGCGAGCAGCACCGGCGATGTTCCGCGACGAGGCTGGGCCGTATAAGAAGACGGGTGGACAATGTGAAAGATGGCCGCACGCTCTCGGACGAGCAACCGGCCGCCATGACGAGCTTCACGATCATCCCCGACGAGGAGACACCCTCCATTGACGTCTCGCCCCTGCGTGTCATCTCCGACATCAGTCCTCTGGTGTACGGCGGCTTTCTGGAGTAGGTATTGACACAGGCGTAAGCTCTGAGACACACACACCCTCACACTGCAGACACATGGGCCGTTGCATCTACGGGGGCATATATGATCCGGAGAACAAACATGGCGAGGTGGACAGTGACGGCTTCCGGACAGACGTCCTCGGCTGCTTCCGCGAGCTGAACATGCCCGTGCTGCGCTACCCCGGCGGCAATTTCGTGGCAACGTACCACTGGCAGGACGGGGTCGGGCCGCGCGAGAAGCGGCCGCGGCGCCACGAGCTGGCCTGGCTGGCCGAGGAGTCGAACCAGTTCGGCACCGACGAGTTCATGAAGGTGTGCGCCCTGGCCGGCGCCGAGCCGTACCTTGCCCTGAACATGGGCACCGGCACGCTCGACGAGGGTGCGTTGACGGCCGCTCGGCTTCCTGGTCGCGTCTCTCGTTCGCCCCGGTGCTGACCGCCTCTCCAGCCCTGGCCTGGGTCGAGTACTGCAACTCGGACAGGAACACGTACTATGCGAACCTGCGACGGGCCAACGGCCATGCGGCGCCGTACAACGTCAAGTACTGGGCGCTGGGCAACGAGGTCTGGGGGCCGTGGTAAGCAGGACACAAGCAGAGGGCCGGTGTGGGCGCCAGCGCGGACCAGGCTGAGGCTGACCGGGCTGATAGGCAGGTCGAGCAGCACAGCAAAGAGGACTATGCGAAAAAGGCCTATCAATGGGCCAAAGGTGAGCAGGCGAGGACATCGGTCGGGGCCAGAACACGAGCTCACCCTCAGCCCTCAAACTCGCGTACCCCGACATCCAGCTCGTGCTCTGCGGCAAGACCGGCCACGACGACTGGGACCGCTACGTCCTGCAGGAGTGCGCCGACCTGGTCGACATGCACTCCATCCACATCTACACATACTCCGGCAGCCCCCACGAGAACGCCACGGCCCCCCTGTCGGCCGAGCGGGCCATCCAGATCACGGCCTCGCTGGCCGAGCTGGCCTGGATCAACCGCCCGGCGGCCTGGGCGCCGCCGAACCGCATCCCTCGCGCGGGGCCGCCCAAGATCTGCTTCGACGAGTGGAATGTCTGGGACGAAGTCCAGGCCTCGGGCTACGACGGCGGCGAGCAGGCCTACAACCTGTCCGACGCCCTCGGCCTGGCCGTGTGGCTCAACGTCTTCGTCCGCCAGAGCCGCCACATCGGCATGGCCAACCTGGCCCAGAGCGTCAACGTGCTGGGGCCGCTGAGCACGCGCAAGGACGGCGCCCCGGGCCTCGTCAAGCAGACCCTGTGGTGGCCGCTGCTGCTCTTCTCCCGCCACATGCACGGCAAGACGCTCGGCGTGCACGTTCGCGCCGCCGCCTACCAGGGCACTACGCGCCCCGGCTGGCTGCGCGATGTGGCCGCCATGCCGTGGCTCGACGTGAGCGCCGCCCTCGACGAGGCCCGCGGCATCGTCAACCTCGCCGTCGTCAACATCGACAGCGAGCGCGACTGGCGCGTCGCCCTCTCGGGCATCCCGGCCGCCCAGGCCGTCGAGGTGCACACCGTGGGCGGCCCCGGCACCCGCCTCGAGGACACCAACTTCGACGGCACCCAGCGCATTTCCGTCGTCCAGTCCAGCTGGACGGCCGAGGCCTACTACACCTTCCCCAAGCACTCGCTCACGCTCTTGCGGTGGCCATACAGCCCAGGGGGGGGGGGAGTGAAGCTAGAACAAGACACATGTTGATCCCAATATATATTGGTTTTATGCTTCCAAATAGCATCCGTGCCTATTGCTGGCAAAGGGAGAACAGACCCGCGACCACCTCGCGCAGGCATGCCACGTCTCGGCTTTCCGCCTCCCACGCCCGGAGCATGGCCAGAACCAGCTGCACGGCCTCCATCCAGCGCGGGGGCAGTAGCTGGCCCAGCGAGGGCGCCGCTGGCGCAACCCCCCCAGGCGGCGTAGACGTCGCGGCCGACTGCTCCTCCTGGCTCGCCAGCTGGGTGCACAGCAGCGCTAGTGCACTGCGCGTGCAGCTCCGGACGGCGAGCCACGAGCCCTGGTGCCGGTGGAAGAGGCCGTCCGCGTTCGCCTCGATGCGGTGTACAGCGTTCTGCAAGTACTCCTGCACGTGCTGGCACTGTGTGCGGTCCAGTGTGCCCAGTCTGCCTGCACCGCCGGAGAGCACGGCCTCGGCCGGTGCCAGCCCTGCCGAAAAGACGGCGGCAAAGGCCGGAAACCGTAGAATCTCCACCGCGTCGATGTAGTGGCCGCGCAGCACCCACGGCAGGATGTCATGCAGCGGCTCCGAAGACGCAGCCGGGAACCGCATCGCAGCCGGGAGAAGCCGCATCCTTCACGCGTTAGTTGGCTCTTCATAGGGTTTGCATCGCCAACACGCACCATTGCTCCAGCTGTCCGTCGTACTCGGCGCACTCGGTCTTCTCCGGCTCGCCCGTTTGGCCGTAGCGTGTTTGTAGAATGCTGTACGTCAGTCGCTTCAGCGCGATCTCGGCTAGGAAAAAGAACCAGCCGGATGTGAGCTGTTCCCGGTCCACCGCCGGCTGCGACGAGGCTTCCTGGCACCCGCCGCCTCCAATGTCCATGTCTGGCACACAGGGAAACACGTGCGGATACTGCACCGACGTGATGCCCGAGCCAGGCAAGCCCAGCTCGAGACGCAGTTCCCTGCCGATGTTAGGACCAGAGATCAAGGGAAAATCAGCGGCCGAGAACACGCACACTTCGCTCTTCAGACAACTCCAGTAAAGCGCGTCCTCCAGCGCACGCTTTGTCGACGTCGACGGAAGGCCCTTTGCCTCTTGCTCTGAGCGGAGCACGGGGTCGGTCGCCGCGCGGCTCCCGGACAGGAAGTAGGCCACGCAGCTCGTGCCCGCCTGCACAAACGCCTTCCACGCAGGAACAATGCGCACCGTGTACATCAGATACACCCCCGTCAGAAAGTGGCACTGCGCTGCAAGAAGCGAATCCTCGTAGGTGAGGGCCCCTGCGCGCTGCCGGGCCCTGTAGAAGTAGTCCTCGGCGAGGCGGTAGGCCTTGTCCGAGCGATGCACCTGGACGCGAGGCGTCGATGCGCCTTGGGCTGCGTTGTCGATGGGCGCCGACAGGCAGCTGATGGCGAGGACCAGAAACTGGACGGGTTAGCAAGCGTAATGCGGCCAGCTTGTTGGAGAAACCCACCATCAAACAAGCACGCCCCGACCACTCCAGCGGCTGCTCGGCGAACGCTTCGGCACGCTGCCGCAGGCCGGACGGCTCAAATATGGGGTTTTTCAGATTGTTGTTCACAAGAAAGTTGTTCACCAGCGTGTGAATCCGCTCGTGGCTGAGCTCTTCCGACAGCTCGTCCGGCGAAGACGCGGGCTGCTGCGCCCAGCCGCCCACTGAGGCCAGCAGGGGCACGTCCGCAGAAAGACCCAGCCTCGTGAGCGGCAGGCGAAACACGGGCCACGACAGCATGGCCTCGATCCCCATGTCCTGTGTTGTGCGCGCCATCACCTCGGAGCTGATCGGGACATCCAAGGCCGTTTGCAGTCGGACGGCGTACCGGTCGAAGGTGTGCCGCGTGTCCTGTGCGTCGGACCCGGTCGTCGCGTGGCGCTTGAGCACCGCTGCGCCCGGCATGTCGCCGCAGCCAAAGTCGGAACCGCCAACATATGCTCGCCCATCGGGCGAGACGGTCTCTGATCCCGTGGACATCGGGCGTGCAACGCTATCACGCACCTCCCCCGACTGCAGCGACACCCAATCGCTTCTGCCCTGGTCGCCGGACAGCTGTGGTCGGGGCTGGAGCAGCGCCTTGATCTCGTCGAGCTGCTGCAGGATCGCAACGCTCGCGGGGTCAAACCGCGACCGCTCCGACTCCGTGTACCGGCAGTCGCCATTGGTTCTCCGGCAGAACCCGCACGTCGGCCGGACCTGCATGCGCGGTTAGGTCGGACTGTCATAACACTACCCACAGTACACTCGTCAACAGGGGACTCCAGGGTGACTAGCATTGTCGCAACGTGTCTTCCGCGCCCGGCAGACCAGGCAGGCCGACGGCGCCTTGGTGCGCTGGTACGAGCCGCCCAACCGGCCCGGCGGCACAGCTTTGCTTTGGCTGTCTGCCTTTCGCTGGCGCTTATTCCTCCCCGGACTGTCGTCGCCGAGCGTCGGCTGCTGTTCCATCTGCATTCCATCCATCTGGCGCGCTCTTGTGTGGTTGTCCATGCAGCGGACGAGACGTGGTGAGGGCCGGTCGTCATCGCGCATCGCATATGATTAGTAATCACCACAATTACCTCACGATTTTTCGCGGCCGCCGGAAGAGATATGCGAGCAGCCAGCCAACCAAACACCACGCAGGACCATGGTCTTCTTCGCTCGATCGTATGGTCGTCCGGGGCAGTCCGCATGGTTTTGCGTGGGCCGCGCTTCCTCTTTTCCCGACATACAGCCACCGGCTGCCGACGACTGTACTGGCACGGCAGCTGTCGTGTCGACTCCGCGCCCGTGTGCGGCAAGCAACGGCCCTGTCAGCGGCTGCAAGGTTTTTCATGTTGTCGACGAACATGGAAGCCCACAGGCAACAGAGGTGCTTGTCCAGGACGGTGGTCTGGAGACCGAGGACGCCCTCGCCCTGAAGGACCAGGTACTGGTGTTCCGGTATAAGGGGAAGTTCCACGCGGTCGACCATGTACGCAAGACCTTGTCCGGGGGGCTCCGAGCCGTAGGCCTTGAAACACAAGAAGGCTTGCTGACCGAACACTGGTAGAAATGCCCCCATATGTCGTACCCTCTGTCGTGCGCATCGTTATTTGAAATTGAGGACTTTGGCATTGTCCTCAGCGCGGGCATCACATGCCCCAAACACGGCTGGTCCTTTGACCTGTTCACCGGCCTGGGAGACCGTGGAAACTACCGGCTGCGGGTGTGGGAAGTGCAGCTACGAGACCCCCGGGCGAGCGGCGAGCGCGCTCCGGGGTCGGACCCGACAACGGCACCAGCAGCTGCTGCAGCGAGTGACCAGGACATGGAGGTCTGGGTAAGACGAAAACAGAGGATCGGTTAGCGGTCCACAACGAAAGAAACGCCTGCATCGCTGCGCATGTCTCGGGTTGTTGCCCAGGAATGCCTTCCAGGGCACTGTATGATTACTAAGGAATCAATAAATAATGACGTTATTCATGTGTGTTGTCTCACAGGCAGCAACCTCCCGCCTGCAAGAACAGTCAAAGATCTTGCCCACGCATACTCACGATGGTGGACACGCCAACTGGACCAGCGACTACTGCGCACAGGCGCCCGAAGTCCGGAATGTACAGAGCGGCACACGCGGCCGTGCTGCCGCTTCGTGGCATCACGTACTGCCTCCGACGCTTTGGTGCGTATCGGCGGCTCTTCACGGGCCGGCTGTTTCCGTTGGCAATGATCTCGTTCCTGGTGTACTTTCTGCTCTTTGCATTTGCATTTCTGCCGCAATTCGCCTTTCTGGCCATTTTCCACGGCTGGGGCGCATGGGTCAACGCCGTGGTGCTGGTTCTGGGAGAGGGTCTTGTGATCACGCAGGGACTCTTTGAGGGTTTCTTCGTTGACGAAACCCGTGTGGATGTATTTGATGTCAGTATACATGGGGGGACTTGTTGGGGCAAGAGAGGACAATCTGCTGACAACCTAGGCTGTGTTGATTGACCGCGGCTTCATTGACCTCGTGAGCCCCCAGCGTCTGCTCTTTCTCGATGCGCCCAACTCCGTTCAGATGCTCGGCAAGCCCACGGTCTCGGCGGCCTACCAGCCATGGAGTCTGGTGCAGATTGTGGAACTCGTGGCTTGCCTGCCGCTGAATCTCATCCCTGTTGTGGGCACGCCTGCGTTCCTGATCATCACGGGCACCCGTCTCGGCAAGCTGGCCCTCCACCGCTGGTTTAAGCTGCGTGGGCTCTCGCGCAAGGAGCGCCGCGCCGAGCTTGCCAAAAATCGCTGGGGATGCGTCTGCTTTGGTACTGTGGCCATGCTCCTAGAGCTGGTGCCGGTGCTCTCATTTTTCTTGCTGTTGACCACCGCCGCGGGAGCGGCCCTGTGGACGGCTGAGCTGGAGACCACGCGGAGACAGACAGAGCAGGCCGATGAGGGAGACCCGGAGGGAGCTCCTTCTTTGGCCCCGGGTGGCCCAGCTCCTGGCGATGAGGCGGCCGGGGAGGCCGATGCGGTACTCGCCGAAGAAGCGATGCCGCCACCGTACGAGGATGACCCGGTCTAGGCGGAGCGCGGGCGCTGTCATGCGGCGAGACTCTAGGAAGCAGAGTTAGAACATATATATGAGAGATCAGTTTACCAGCAGGCTACAATTCGAGCTCTTTTCTTCTTAACAAATGCTCTAGTCCTCCTTCGAGCTGTCTCGGGCCATGATCGGATGAGCGGCCACGTCTGGACAGTTCCTTCCTTCTACGGGAACTCGACGATGCCGTCGAGAGACGCGTTTTACATGGTCGCGTCGCGTCTGTAGCATCGCGCCTTCCCTTCCTGTGCGTTCCTTCCTTCCTGGGTGGCTTTCACCAACGGCGTCGCTTCTATTTTATTTCTGCCGTCCTGCCCTGGTATATAAAGCGCCGTTCTCCTCTACTATATTCTGTTCTCGATCTTTCACGCACAGAAATAAATTGCCTCCTCTTGTTTGTATTTCTCACCAATCGTCTTTCACCACTGACTCTCAGGCTTCCCAAATTCAAACCAACACGCCCCAATGCATCTCGGCGTGCGCCCCGCCCTTCTCGCGGCCCTGGGCCTGGCCTTGTTGCAAGGCGTCGCAGCTGTGCCTTTTAGGTTTGTTCATAGTCATTTATCGTGCTCTGCTTTCTTCATTCTCTGCCTTGTCTACTTTCCTGCCTTGGTTTTACTCGGGTTTCGCACTACTAACACAAGCAACGCTCCAGCAACGTCGATGCTGCCATCCCTAGTATCTCACCTGTGTGGTCCGACTACGCCTTCTCGTCCACAACCGCACTGGCACAGCCTGACAAAACTCTGTACACTGTACTTGTCGAGTCCTTTACTGTCCCACTGGTCCCTACTTCGGTTTATTGTGGCCCAGTGTCTACCACCGTTGGGACTTTCACCGTCCCCTTTGGCAACCGCTCAACGACTGTGGTGTATACGTTCACCTACACACCCGATGTCACCAGCAGTACCGCTGGCAGCTCCTCTACAACTTCGCCCCCCATCTCTAAGCCGCTTCCGCCAACAATATCTGAGGATCCTAACCCTCCCTCTTCCGCTTCGACACCTATGAATGTTCCCAGGCTGTCGCTAGCTACACAACTGCCGCAAGCATCGCCAGTTCCAGTACAAAGCGCTGTGGCCATGTCGTTGGACCTCATGCTCCGTGAAGAGGACGTGCCTATGTCAATGATCACAGCAAGCTTCACACTCACGATACCGGGCGCGTTTCCAGACTCCCGTACTCCGTCACCAAGCCCGTCCTCGTCTATCTCCCATGCACCAGGGGTCGCATCCTCACTGTCGCAAGCTCCCGTTTTTTCGACACACTCGACCATTTCGATGACAACCGATTCGTTCACAATCACGGTTCCCCGTCCCCCCCCATCTCCGACGCCAACTACGACAACTACATCAACTACATGCTCGTCGGCAACGACATCAGCGGTTACAAAGCCACCGTGCTCATCGACAACTTCAACGCCAACCGTGCCTTGCCCGTCTACGACTGTAGCACCTTCGTTCTCTTCCACCACATGCACGGAGAAAACTTCACCGTCAAGATCGCCCGTCGTCCTGACGTACACGCTTCTCACCGTCGTCACCATAACTGCCGATATTGGTCCTACGTCTAGCACAACATGCCTGGGAGAGACGACATCAGCGACCGCGTCCTTCAGTGCCAATGCAGATCTCATAACTCTGACATATACGCTCCCGGGTGGTCCGGGCCATGCGTCCCAGGTGGTTACATTCACGACAGATCGTCCTACACCAACGTCTGAGCCCCCCTTGGCAACCGTCCTGACTGGGGATGGAGTAATCTCCAGCTCGCTGCTGCTTTCTGGTGCAGGCACAGGATCTGGCTTCTTGTCGGGTACCACGCAGCCATCTGCGGGTATCCCGTCCGGGTTTCATGCAGCCGCCACCTCCACACCTGGCCTGGTCTCTGGCAACCAGACGACAGGGATTGACGGCCCTACAGCAGGATCAAAAAATCCATGGCACGGAAGACGGTGGATTTAAAGAGGCACACGAGGTAGAGCCCGACCGGTCGATCGTAACCTAGTGCTCTTGGGTGTTCCCACATCCGTGGTTATGGTGGGTAAGGGCCCAGTCGTCTGTCGCTGATTTGATGTTTCCGAGTTAGATGAAACATATGGACAGACGTCACTACGGTTGATCTTCTCTATAGAGGTGGTAAAATACGTGCTCGTCTAATTTGTTAGCTCGAGTTCAAAAATACAAAAGTATGTCAATGTTTCTGTCTCCTGTCTGTCAGCCTAGCATTTGTCCTCTGTTCTCCGTCTGCCAGATCACCTGTTCCGGCCCGAGACGGAAGCTTCTCCGGAAAGCGGAGGACTGGACCATGCGGAGAAGTTTTGATCACGCCCTACTGTTGACTTGAACGTCGAAGTGGGGTGTTATCTGGCAGCAAGCACGGAGTACTCCGTAGGTAAGATACGGGGTAATGGCTGGGGTAGCGCGTCTTGTCGCTTATTCCCGCATCCAGACCGCCCAAAGCCGGCACGGGACTCGGTCCACTTCCGAGTCCGGGATACGACCCTCTCGGAAGGGCGTCTGGGGCGGAAAAAATCCCCTACAAAACAGGCTGTTCAGCTATCTCGCACGTCGCGTACGTGCCTGCACGTCCATAGCTGTTTTCCCGCAGTTGCTCGCCATGGCATACCCGCCACAACCTAGCGACGGCCAGGCGACCGCGGTCGACAACAAGGACATTGCAGGAACGCCCTCCTTATCGCAGGACAGCGACGCGGAGAAAGTCTCAGCCTCGCAGCGCGAAATCCAGAGGCAGACGGCGAGCGGCGATGAGGAGGAGCAAGCCCTCGGCGCGCCGGACAATGCACGGCCTGCGACCGACGCCAAAGGCGAGGCGGGCAGCGGCGGTGACCCCGGCTTGCTGAGTCGCATCGTGAGTCGCGTCAGCACGCGGTCCCGGCCCAGCGACCCGGGGCCGCCGCCCGATGGCGGCCTGCAGGCGTGGATTGCGGTGGGCTGCACACACCTGGTGATATTCAACACATGGTAGGTCAGCAGGTGGCCATTCTCCTTTTCCGCGCTGACACCGACAGGGGCTTTATCAACTCGTTCGGCACGTTCCAGACATACTACACGACCCTGCTGGACCGGCCGCCCTCTGATATAGCCTGGATCGGCTCGTTCCAGATCTTCCTGCTGTTTTTCATCGGCACGCTCACCGGGCGGCTGACGGACGCGGGCTACTTCCGGCCGCTGCTGTTCGTCGGCACGTGCTTCCAGATTTTGGGCGTATTCACGACGGCCCAGGCCACGCAGTACTGGCAGCTCTTCTTGTCACAGGGCGTGGTCATTGGCATTGCTAACGGCTGCACCTTCTGCCCGTCTCTGGCCACGCTCAGCACGTACTTTTCCAAGCGCCGGTCGCTAGCTATTGGGCTTGCGGCCGCCGGCAGCGGCACGGGCGGGCTTGTGTTCCCGGTCGTGGTGCGGCAGCTCCTTCCGAAGCTCGGCTTCCCGTGGACGATGCGCATCATCGGATTCATCCAGCTGGCCACACTAGTCGTGGTGAACCTCGGCCTGGTGCCGCGCCTGCCGCCGCGCCGGTCCGGCCCCTTGGTGGAATGGGCTGCGTTCAAGGAGCCCTCGTACTGCCTCTATGCCGCGGGTAGTTTCTTTGTAAGATACGCCCACAACCCCCACCCTTCCCCACGCCCCCATCTCGCTGACCGCCATCCCAGTGCTTCTGGGCCGTGTATGTGGCGTTTTTCTACGTTGCGTCGTTCAGCCGCGATGTCATCGGCCTGCGCTACATCGACTCGCTCAACGTGCTGCTCGTGATGAACGGCGTGGGCATCATTGGGCGCATTGGCCCGAACTACCTTGCCGACATCTTGGGCGTGGTCAACATGTTTCTGCTCTTTGCGCTGCTGGGCGGCGTGACGGCGCTGGCGTGGATTGGCGTGTCGTCGTCGGCGGGCATGTACATCTGGACGGTGTTCTACGGCATCTTCGCGGGCGCGATCCAGTCGCTGTTCCCGGCCGGGCTCACGAGCCTCACAACCGACCTCAGCAAGGCCGGCGTGCGCATCGGCATGATCTTCACCATCAACTCGTTGTCCACGCTGACAGGCCCGCCGCTGGCCGGGGCCATCATCTCGTCGATGGACGGGCGGTATCTGGGCACGCAGATTTTCATGGGCGTGTCGCTGCTGGTGGGCATGACGTTTCTGCTGGGGGCCCGGCTGGCCCTGGCAAAGGTCAAGCCGGGGTGGCGAGCGTAGGTAGGAAGCGGCGATGAGGGCCGACGTTGGCATGCAAATGCAAACAGCTGCAGCTTGTTGCAGATCGCCTCTTTTTTTCCGCGCTCAGCTCGATGCTCTTTTACTTGAGCACTGGAGCCAGCCGTCCCGTTGCAGCGATGCGGCCCCGCAGGTAGCGCTGCTAAGCGTGCGCAGAGCCCCACTCTCCCAACCACCGCGTTGCTTTCGGCACCGGCCCAGGCTGTTTTCGGGGTGTCTCACCTGGAGCGTCGGTGGCTGGAATGCGGCATGTCTGAGGATTCTGCGGCTGCGTGCAGACGGCGGCTTGTCTTTGACTGTTTCGGCGATCACGTGGTGGGATCGGGGCGCTCATCGGCATGATCTGCCAGGGCGAAACAAAGAAAGAGGCGAAAGCGGAAGGTACATTGGCCAGGTACTTTGCAGCCCAGGGGACGATAGCGCAGTTCGACGGGGACTTAACAAAGGGACGAGACCCCGCAGCGGCGATCCGTCGAGGCTCTAGAGAAGAAAGAAGCGAGAAGGGAGGAAAAACAGAAATGGACGCAGGAAGTGTAGAGGGACGTAATGACAGAGATCATGAAGCGAAATGAATTTCCGCTCGAGAACGAATGCTGCAGGACAGAAAGAACAGATTTTGCTGAATCGTAAAGTCGTGAAATCGTGAGATCGTTGCCATACGTAATAGTACCTGACTCATCCGTTCCTGCCTCCGCCGCTGCCGCCTGGAAATCCACCCCCCCTCGCCCACCCCCCTCGCGTCCCCCTTGCGCCCTTGCTCTCTAGCGCAGGTACTCGCTCCCCATCGCTCCGCTCGTATCGGCCGCCCTGGCCTGTCGAGTCACCTGCATGCGTTGCCGCTTGGTGCTTTTCGCCCCTGCCTCGCTCAGCACCGTCGCTACCGGCGCTGCTGCCGTTCTTGCTTTTGCGATAATACAGGCCTGGCATAACATCATCACCACGACCCCTCCGTCTTTGTCTTCCTGTCTCTTCTTCCAACTCTTTTTCTTCACCCGCCCTTCCGTCTTTCCGTCCCACCCGCCTCCTTTCCTTTCTTCTTTTCTCTTTTTTTCCCTATTTTTCTTCTCTCTCGTCACATTTTGTCACATTTTCCCATCCTTTCCTCGTTTTCTCCCTCTCTACAATTTTTTCTTTGTTCCCCTCCCCCAAGACACCTCCATCTTCCGTCCGTGCTATCGCACCCGGTCCTTTGTCCCGTCCCCTCGCTGGTTCATCGTTATTCGCCTACCGCCATCCTCTACGGCTTTTCCGCCTTCCCGCTTCTTCCGCCCCGCCTCCAAGTTGCGAACGAGCCACTGTGCGGCCTACTTATTCGTCTGCCTCCCCAGCCGCACAGCCTTGCCAATCTAGACGTCTCACCAACGTTGCTGGCCTCGTCTCCATACCTGCGCACGCCTCGTCGTCTTTTGCGCCCGCCACCACACGGAGCGCAGCAACGAACCATCCCGGCGACTCGCCTGGCATTTTCTTCTCTTTTTTGCCACCTCTCTCCACCAGCCGGGATGGAGGACTCGGCGAAAAGGATGGCACTCGCCGACCAAAAGCCGCTGCCCGACCTTGGATCGACCCCCACTGACTCTGCGAGCGACGGGTCGCCGTCTCGACGTTGGCAGCGCGACACCGCAACGCGGACGACCGACGAACCCGAAGATATGATTGTCGACTCCTCGGACGCCGATGCCGACCATGCCGATCATGCCGATCACAACGACGGCACCGTTGCCGGCTCCGACACCGAGAGCGCCAACCCGGATGAACCCAAGACCGGCAAGAAGAAACGTACCCAGCGTTTCTACTGCACGGACTACCCACCGTGCAACTTGAGCTTCACGCGCAGCGAGCATCTTGCTCGTCACATTCGGTGAGTTGGATTACCTCCCTTCCTCGATTATCCCCGATCTGCTCTGCTAACCATCGCACTAGGAAACACACTGGGGAGCGCCCATTCCAGTGTCACTGCTCGCGCCGCTTTTCCCGTCTGGACAATCTGCGGCAGCACGCCCAGACCGTCCATGTCAACGAGGATATTCCCATCGACTCGCTCGCCGCGAGCGGCACCCGCTTCCAGCGTCAAATCCGCACTGACCGTTTACGCCCACCCAGCAGCGTCCGTGCTCGCCCCAATCCGTCGACGTCTCTCGTCGTCCCAATGCGTGGCCATTCCAAGGCGCTGTCTACGTCGAGCCTTGCGAGCAACTCGTCTGTCGGCTCGAGCGCGTACCCTTCGCGCGACGATATCCGACACCGCCCCCCACCGCTGGTCATGGCTGACCCGCGCTCCCGCACCCCCATCATGGAGACGTCCTACCGCAGCACGCAGGAAATGTACATGCCGCAATCCCCATCGGAATACGCCACGCCGGTCTCTGCTACATATTCCAACGCTCCGCTCAGCCCTCACTGGGAAGACCGTGTTATGTCGCCGGCCTCAGCGCGGAGCCGTCCGCACAGCATGTATGCCACACTCCGCGGTGCAGGCTCCGGCCGCCGTCTCAGTGTGCCCTCTGCCGGCGGCAGCCTCTTCCAGTCGCCTCCCACCGCCACCCGCGGCCCCTTCTCCCACGGTGGCCCGGCCTCCTACCCTACCCCTACGAACGGAACCGATCTGGGCGGCCCTCTCGCATCCCCGACGTCGTCGACATCCACCTGGTCTCGCCGCGAATCAATTTCGTCTGATGCCGACTGGCGCCGCCGCACCTGGCATCCAGACTCTCGCGAGTTTCCAGGCGCTAGCGGTGGCGGCATTAACAGCCCGCCCCCGGCACCTTCGCGGCTCTCTCACGGAATGGCACCGTCGCAGTACTCGGCAACACCTATTCCATCTATGCCGATTGCCGATCCTGCTACGCAAACGACCGGCCTCCGCCTGCCCGGCATCGAGTCTTTTGACCCGTTCCCACGCCACCGTCCGAGCACACCGCCGTCCAAAGTTATGTCCTCCATGGCAATCGACTCGGACAGCCCACTTCGCCCTGCCACATATGAGTCTTCCTCTGAGATTCGCCATACGCCGTCCGCTCACCAGCGGGACTTGTCTCTGCACCGGGGATTGACGCGCCTGGAGATCGCGCCCGGATCGTCGCCGCGAAACAGCGCGAGCGGCTGGGCTGATGACGTGAACCGGACCGTTCAGGCACAGGCGGAGCAGCCCGCTCGTGGCGTGCGCTTTGAGGGGGATAGTCGCATGCCGTTTGGCAGCCCAGAAGCATTGGCGTCGCCTCCGGTCTATGCGCAGGGCCACCAACACACTGCGTCGGCTCCCTCTTTCAGCTCGGCCACATCGCGCCAGCAGAGGCGGCAGGCGTGGTACAACGGTCCCAGAGTGGACCAGCGCGTGGAACGCATGGTCCATCCCAATCTCGCCAACGGGTTTACTGGGTTTCCTGCGCGCGTGCCGCAGACTGTCCACGAGCACCAACCGTCTCCGGCCCCAGAGCCGGTGCAGCAGCAGTCGGCCCAGCAGCAGCAATCCCAACAGCCGCACTACCCGGATCACGGGCGCGATCATCGGGACGAAGCACCCGGAATCAGTCGTCTAGATGCCCTGGTAGCTGCGGCCGCACAGGCTAGCGCTAGCACAGCTGCGTACTAGCATCGATTCGATCGAAGACTCGAGTTGACGATACTGTCTTCGACGCCACCCCTTGAATTTTGCTCACTTTTCTCCCTCCCTCTCTTTTGGCCTGCGCAATCTTGTTCGCATGCACTCTTCACGACGGTTATGACTTTTCTTGCAATTCTCTGATTTTCACACTCGTTCTACTCGTTTGTGCTGTTTTGCTACATGCGTTTTATACCTTGGTTAGGCGCCTTTGCGGCTGGATGGATATTTTGCGTTTTTGAGATATACCTTACTATAAAGGACAGCTCGGGGCTCAGCGCTACGGCGGCACCTGTTTTAGAATTCTGGGCTTGGGCAGGAAAGGCTCTTGTGTTTCGTTTTGTTTACCGTTCGCGCTCGCTCTGTCTCTTGGCTTATTATGCCTTATGCTTTACTGTTTGGCATGCTTTGAAGAACTGTCTCACGCTCACTTTTGCGCCTTGACAATCTATCAGTTTTGCCCTTTTTGTCCCTATTTTGGTAGTTTGGAAATCACAACGTTCTCCCAACCAGACGTCCCGAGTCATTGTATCCTTTTGTCTATTTTCATCTGCCTGGAACACTTATCCTAAACACCACCGTGCACAGCCAGATTCTAGTGAAACACCACCGTCTTGGTCCCGTTCAGAAACACCTTGCGCTCTGCGTACCTCTTGACCGCCGCAGCGAGCACCCGGCTCTCCACGTTGGACCCCTCATCGACCAGCACTTTTGCGCTCATGCTGTGGTCCACGCGCGTCACGTCCTGCTCGATGATCGGGCCCTCGTCGAGGTCTGCCGTCACGAAGTGCGCTGTGGCCCCGATAATCTTGACGCCACGGTCGTAGGCTTGGTGGTACGGCTTGGCCCCCTTGAAACTGGGGAGGAAGCTGTGGTGGATGTTGATGATGCGCCCCGACATAGCCGTGCAGAGCGTCGGCGACAGCACCTGCATGTACCGCGCCAGCACAATCAGCTCGATCTTGTGCTCGCGCACCAGCTCGAGGATGCGCTCTTCTTGCTGCACCTTGGTGTCCTTGGTGACCGGCAGGTGCACGAACGGGATGCCGTACGAGGTCACCAGGTCGCGGAACTCAGCGTGGTTCGACACCACCAGCGGCACGTCCGCCGAAAGCTGGCCCGTTTTGACCCGGAAGAGAAGGTCGTTGAGGCAGTGGCCGATCTTGGAGACCATCAGCAGGATGCGCACGCGGCTGGCGACGGGGCGGATGTCGTAGGTCATGGAAAAGGTGCGAGCCAGCTCATCGAATGGCGCCACCAGCTCGGCCGGCACCGTCTCCGCGGGGGACGGGCCGAAATGCACGCGCATGAAGAACGTCTCCGAGTCGCTGTCACTGAACTGCTGCAGGTCCACGATGTTGAGCTTCTGGGCCGCCAGCACGCCGGTCACCGCGTGCACGATGCCGGGCTTGTCGGGGCACGACAGCGTGAGGATATGTGTATTCGACATGGCGGTGGAGGGCAGTTTGACGGTCGAGCTGTGTCTCTAAGCAGGCCCGGGAAGCAATGTGTGGCCGGAAAAAAAAAGAGACCAAAAACGGCCGTGAGTCAAAGGACCGATCGCGGACCGATTAGAAAATTAGTCAGCAGCTCGCCGAGACGGCAACCTGGCAGACAAAGAGACGATCGGCGCCTCGTCAGATTGCTGCTGTCGGTGGTAAGGAGACCAGGCCGCCGAAGACGGGATGATGCACGCGAGGCAATTATCCCTGAGCTCGTTGGCGTTCCGGTGGCCGCGCGGCACGGGGCACTTTTCGGCAATCTTGCATTGGAGGCCAGCAGCCTTACCGTCCTAGATGGCCCGTCACACTGCCGACCATGACGGCAATCTCGCGCTCCCAGACGCGCGCGCTGGCCGCTTTCGCAGCATCCTGGTTCTCCTTTGTCCGGTCCTTACCGCCGGACATGCCACGCACCACACAGGCCTGGATGGCATCGGCCACGTTGGCTTTGTTGGTGCGCAGGGTTCGCGCCGCCACGCCGCCACGAATCATCAGGTCCTGCACGCGTGGGGACAGGCCGCTGGCCAGCGAGCGCCAAAAGTAGGAGGCCAGCGAGCTGGTCTCCAGCTTGGCGAGCACAACGTGCAGAAGTGACGCACCGGTCCCACTCGGGGCCACCCCCAGCGGGTGTGCCGGGGTCTTGGTCGCCGCCAAGACAGCCTCTAGCGCCACGATGTTTTGGCAGCGCGCGCTGACCTCGCCCAGCGTGCGGTCCAGCGTGGGCAGGGACCCCAGCGCGCGGGACAGCGCCGACAGGCTGGTTTGTAGGGCGGCGCGCAGATAGGTCTCCAAAGACTGGACGAGCAGCGTCGGGGACCAAGGTGCTGTCGTCGCACGGGACGGTGCCGGTGTGGGCGACAGAAGGTACAGCGTCAGGAGGGCCGACGTGGTGCGCGCCCTGGCCTCCTCGGAGCGGGAAAAGGACAGTGACTCGGCCAGAGAGGCGGCGCCGGGCGCGAACGAGCGCACGACACGGTCGGCGGCGTCGCGCAGGGCCGTCTCAATGGGTGCGACGACGGTCGTTTGCAGGGCGCGGACCGCGTCGACTTGGTCGAGGCCATGGCCCTCCTCGCCGGGCGCCGTCTGGTGCTGCAGGACCTGGCGGAGGGACAAGATGGTATAGGCGCAGCGCACGAACGCGTGGTGATCACCAGCCGGCGTAGAAGCAGCAGCGGCGGCAGTGCCCTTGCCCGTGGTAATGTCTGCGCCGTCGCCGAGCAGCTCGGCGTATTGGGCTTCGAGCTGGCGGCCCAGCTGCAGACAGCGGCCAATGGCGCGGCCGAGACGCATGGCGGCCCACAGTCGCAGTGCGGTCTGCAGCACCTGGTCGGCCTCGGCGTGGCGCTGCAGCACCTGGCGCTCGAGCTGGCGGTAGCTGGCGTTGAGGGCGTCCATCTGAGGCTGCAGGTCGGCGACCAGGCGTGTGCTGGCGGCGTTCTGGTCGCGCGTGTAGGTCAGCAAGGGCACGGCGGCGCGGGCGGTGAGCAGGTCGATGTGGGCGTCGATCTCCTGGATGTCGAACAGCACGCGGGACAGCGGCGTGGCGAGGTCGAGCGCGCCGCTGGTGGGATCGTTGGGGTCGTTGGTCGCGAGGACGAGCGAGTTGGCAAAGGCGGCCGGGTCGAAGTCGGGGGCCAGGAAGGTGTCGTAGTCAATGTACGACGACTGGTCGGCGTCCAGAGGACCCGCGGGCGGGTACTGGAGGTCGGCCATGGCGCAGAGGGAGTCAGGTGTGAAAGGAGGTTGTGGTTGGTGGTGGTGGTGATGGTAGTGGTGATGGGCGGTGTTGATAAACGCTGTTCTATTGGTCGTCTATTGGTCCCGGCACAATCACGTGCAAATTACATAACACATCACGTGTAAATTACTAATACCACGTGCGGATAGGTGCCCGGGTACGACGAGACACACAGCCTGTGAAGGCGGCGGCTGTCCGTACGACTCCGACGTGGGATCGTTGCGAGTATTACGAGGAGGAAATTGCGAGGAAATGAGATGGACATATTTAACCCAGGTCCGGCACGCTGCGCGGCCGCGAAGGTGAAATACCGGTCCGCTCGGATGGTGGGGCGCTGGTATTTCAGTTCTATTCCCTACGAGGCAGGGGCGTGCTTTGCGTTCCCGACCGATCCGGGGGCAACAACAACGGAGGCTCGGGCTCTGCAGTTCTGCTCTGGCAAGGCCCCACTCTCCTCCAACGAGTAATCTGCGCATTGGCTTTGCCCCCTGTCGGAAAGGGCGAAGCAGCGAGAACAACACGGCCGACGCGCGAAAAAAAACGTGACCTGCATCTAGCGATTTCTTTGGGACGACCTCGACGGGCTCGCCAACTTTTTCTTCTGCCGCATCGTCAAACGTCGGTTTTGCACTCGTTGTGCTGCTCGTCTTTTGGGTCTGCACTGCTGAGCGTGGACGGTTTGAGTCGATCGATTGATTTTGTTTCGGCTTATACGTTTCATCCTTTTCCTCTTCCTCGTTTATTTATCCCCTTTCCCGGCTTCTCCTCTTCTCTATTGTCGAACCTCCCTTCTCCTCTCCTGTCTCTCACCCCCCCAAGCGCCGCCATGACGATCCTCGACGTCCGCGAGCTCATCTCCTTTGGCGGTGGTGACAACGCCACGGACACCATCATCGGCAACATCCACTTCAACCTCACGACGCTCGAGTACTGGAACTACACGCTATACGACAACGGCACGCTCTCCAATGGCTCGCGCTGCATGCTTACGCAGGCGCCGTACACGCCGTCCCTGCTCTTCGACAACGGCACGTTCATCAACGCGACAACGTGCTACAGCCCGACCAACGCCCTCGGCTCGCGCGCCAAGACGAGCGTCGGCCTAGCCGTCGTTTTCGGCTTCCTGCTGGTCTTCTGCCTCATCAGCCTGAGCAAGCACGGTCGCCTCTTCTTGCCGACAGAGAAGCGGTTTCGGCCGATCGGACGGCGCTGGCAGTGGTACTGGGCGATCCTGACCTGCGTGGCTGGGCTCATCTCGCTCTTTATGAACATTGACGTCGACCGCTACTACCTGCCGGAGCTGCCGATTGTGCTGACGTCGTTCTTCTGGTACCTGTTGGAACTGTGCGCGATGGCGACCGTGTGGGAGGCGACGCGGCACTGGGGCTCGTGGAAGGAGCGCCAGTACATCGACCCGAACCCGTTTGCGCTTCCGCAGGACGACCGGCGCGCGCGCTTCGAGCTGTTGATCCCGCTCGTGTTCTACCTCTTCTGGTGGCTGAACTTTTTCCTGGTGGTCCCGCACAGCTGGGGCGGCGTGGAGAAGCAGCGCAGCCCGGATCAGATCCAGAACATTGCCGAGCCGATGGCGACGGACTCGCGGTTCAAGGCGGCCGCCTTTATGCTGCTTGTTTCGTGGTGTGTGACGGTCACGTCGCTGCATCACTCGATCCGCCACTACGTGCCGCGCTCGGGCAGTGTGATGCACCGGGCCACGAGCCTGCTCGTCAACGCGCCGCCGCGTCTGATCGTGCTGCTGCTTCTGTCGCTGGCCATGATTGCGTACCAGGCGCTCTGTGCGTTCAAGTTCCAGTGGTCGGTTCTCAACGTGTATGGTGACCGGCTGCCGATCTTCCTGGGCGGCTACGCGCCGGCGCTGCTCATCGTGGTCGTGCAGTGCCTCTACGGGTGGATCTCGCCGAACGAGGACCGCGAGCTGATCCGGCAGCGGCGGCTGCGCGGGGCGGAGCTGGATCGCGAGCTGGGCATCCAGCGCAAGCCGGCGTGGTGGCGCAACTCGAACCACGGCGGCCCGGAAAGCATGCGCGACCGCATCGCGCGCAACGTGCTGGAGATTGGCGGCGGCCGTGCGACGACGCAGAAGTTCAGCAGCGTGCTGGAGGAGCGCGCGCGCAACGCGGAGGCAGAGGCGATGGAGATGGGGGCGCTGTCGAGTGCGCTCCGCAGCTCGTCGACGGCGCCGTCGATGGGCTCGACGGCGACGGCGCGGACGGGCACGTATGTGCCGTACGAGGGGCGGTCGGAGCAGCGGCGCACGGAGCGCACGATTGCGGCGGCCGCGGCCATGCTGTTCCCGAACGCGGCACCCGAGCCGGCGCCGGACCGGCGCGCGGAGCTGACGATGGACGGGCCGCCGCCGCCTTACCGGGACGGGGAGCCGGAGCCCAGCCGCGGGCGCACGCGGACGACGGGCGGCGAGCGGACGGGCGCGGGGGCGCGCAGCAGCTCGACGGGCACGCTGGTGTCGATCGGGGCCCCGGCCCAGCAGGTGCGCAGCATGCTGGACCTGTAATGAGGCGGTGGAACGGTCGACGTGCACGTGGCGTGGTGGCACCCGTGCTTGCACGACTGCTGCAGCCGGCGGCACGGGCGTGCCATGCTAATGCTGGAGAGGACGGGGCGGTGCGTTGTGTGTGTGGTATGATTTTGCATGTCTTTCTTGGCTTGTCACGGTATTTTGGATTGTTTATTACGCAGGAACGAACGCTGGCGCTGCGGGCTGGATCGTATCTTACACGCAGAAGAAAAAGAACGCTTCTATTGCTTGGAGAACGACGGTGCTGTCCTCTCGGCCCCCCCTTTCTTTCGTATTCCCAGGAGACTGGTCCAGTGCCAGCGCGGCCGCGGCGTGGACCGGTCGTGGCCCGAGGAGTAGAAGTGCACGACTTCGGTTGGGCGGCCTGCATCGTTAGCGGTGCTCTTGGGCGTCTCGGTGTCTGTCTGCTCTTGGACACGTACGGATGTTTCCTGCACCGCCAATGCCGTAGCCACGTCGCTGGCGGTCGCGAGCGGTCGTGTCGTCGTCGTCATCGTCGTCGTCGTCGTTGGGGTCTTCGCGGGCAGGGCTGGCGCGCCGCGGACTGCGTGCTGGGCTGTGCAGCGGGCGCAGCGTGTCTGTGGTGTGTGTGTGGTGCCCGGGTCGGTCGCGCAGCTGGGCGGGCAGGGCCGGCACGGCCGGAGCGTCCGGCGACGGCGCGGCGGTGGCGGCGGCGGCGCGCAGGTCGGCAACAGAGGCGCTCTGGACGAGCACCAGCTGCCCCTGGACGCGCACGTGGTGGCGCTTGCGCTTCGTGGGCGGCAGCAGGCGCTCGTGGCCGTCGAGGGCGGCGTCGGGGCCGGGGCCGGCGGCGCGGACGCCGTTGGCCTGGTTGCCCATGCCGCGGCGGACGAGCGAGGCAGAGGCCATGGCGGAGGGCGGGCGGTGCGGCGGTGCGGCGAGCAGCGAGCAGACACGCTGGATGCAGGAGGCGAGCAGCCCGGAGACGAGCCCCGGGCCATGGCGGCCAGCGTGTCTGCTGAAGAAACGTCTGTGCGTTGTTTCATTTTATATGACAAGTTGCTATTATATACGGAGTACGGAGTATTACGCACGCTGTGGGGGTCTGCCAGCTGGCGGATCGGCTGGCAGCTGGCAGAACCACTTTATCACGTCCGCACGCGAACGCGTCGTCCCCGCGACTCGTCTCGACGACACCATGGCGACCGTGCAGACGACCGCAGGCGACGGGGAGGGCGATGCCGGGGACGACCCCGGCGCGGCCACGTTCCACCACCCCTACACGCCGTACGCGGTGCAGATGCAGTTCATGCAGGCGGTGTTTGACGTGTGCGAGCGCGGCGACGGCCAGGTCGGGCTGCTGGAGTCGCCCACGGGCACGGGCAAGTCGCTGTCGCTGATCTGCGGCGCGCTGACGTGGCTGCGGCGGCACAAGCGGCGGCAGGTCGAGGCGTCGCTGGGCGCGGCGCGCGC
Organism: Ceratocystiopsis minuta; assembly: GCA_001676865.1. Classification (NCBI taxonomy): domain Eukaryota; kingdom Fungi; phylum Ascomycota; class Sordariomycetes; order Ophiostomatales; family Ophiostomataceae; genus Ceratocystiopsis; species Ceratocystiopsis minuta. The sequence goes on along the minus strand of LZPB01000200.1, from coordinate 10,499 downwards.
GGCGCACGCCGACGAGCCCGCGTGGGTGGTCGACCAGATGCTGCGGCAGCAGCGCGCCCAGCTGGCGGGCCAGTGGGAGCGGCGCGAGGCGCGGCTGGCGGCGGCGCGGCGGCGGGAGCAGCAGGCGGACGCGAGC
>LZPB01000200.1:0-10222 GCA_001676865.1 Ceratocystiopsis minuta | reverse complement strand
ACGACGACGACGACGAGGACGGGGGGTTGCTGGACGACGTCAAGGTAGGTGCATTCTTTGGATATGCTGCCCGCAAGCAAGAACTGACAAGACAGATCTACTACGCGTCGCGCACGCACTCGCAGCTGTCGCAGTTCATTGCCGAGCTGCGGCGGCCGCACTTCCCGTCGTCGGTGCCGGCGGGCGTGGGCGGTCCGGCCGACGCCGCGGTGGACGAGCCGGTCAAGCACATCCCGCTGTCATCGCGGCAGCGGCTGTGCATCAACCCGGCGGTGGCGCGGCTGGGGTCGGTGGCGGCGATCAACGACCGGTGCGCGGAGCTGCAGAAGCCCAAGGCGCGGCGGGCGAAGGCGAAGAAGGCGGGCGACCAGGCGGCAGACGAGGCGGCTGAGAAGCGCTGCCCGTTCATGCCGACGCCCGACAACGCGGCGGCGACGCACGCCTTCCGCGACACGGCGCTGGCGACGCTGCCCGACATCGAGGACCTGTTCCGGCTGGGCAAGACGCTGCGCGTGTGCCCGTACTACGCGTCGCGCACGGCGGTGGCCGGGGCCGAGATCGTGTCGCTGCCGTACCCGCTGCTGCTGCAGCGCGAGGCGCGCGAGGCGCTGGGCATCCGGCTGGACCGCGCCAGCAGCATTGTCATTGTGGACGAGGCGCACAACCTGATGGATGCCGTGGCCAGCGCGCACGCGGCCGCCGTGTCGCTGCGCGACCTGCGCCGCGCGCGCCGCCTGCTGGAGGTGTACGTGCGGCGCTTCGGCAAGCGGCTGCAGGGCGCGAGCCGGGTCATGGTCGGGCACCTGGCGCGGGTGATCCAGGGGCTGAGTGCGTGGCTGCAGGGGGTGTTGGGGGGGTCGGGGTCGGGGCCGGCCCACGGACTCGTCGACGCGGCCACGCTATTGAAGCACAAGGGCGCAGACCAGATCAACCTGTTTGCGCTGGTGCAGTACATCCAGGCGTCGAAGCTGGCGTACAAGGTCGAGAGCTACAGCGCCTACGTGGAGGAGGCGGAGGCCGAGACGGCAGGCGGTGGCGGCAGCACCCCCGACACCCCCCCCGTCCTGCACACGCTCTCGTCCTTCCTGCTGGCCCTGACCAACCGCAGCAGCGAGGGCCGCATCTTCTACGCCACGGCACCGCCCGACGACGCCACGCTGTCGTTCCTGCTGCTGGCGCCGGCCCACGCCTTTGCGCCCATCGCGGCGTCGGCGCGCGCCGTGCTGCTCGCCGGCGGCACCCTGTCGCCGTTTGCCGACTACCGCACGCACCTGCTGCCGCAGCTGGCGCCCGACAAGATCACGACGCTGAGCTGCGCGCACGTGGTGCCGGCCGACAACCTGTGCGTGTGGACGCTGGCGGCGATGCGGCGGCGGGTGCCGGGGCAGCCGCCGCCCCCGGCGTTTGACTTTAGCTTCGCCCAGCGCAGCCAGCCGGCCATGGTGCGCGACCTGGGCATGGCGCTGCTCAACCTGTGCACGGTCGTGCCGGACGGCGTGGTGGTCTTCTTCCCGAGCTACGGCTACCTCGACCAGGTGGTGCAGCAGTGGCAGACGCCGGGCGACGGCGCGGCGCCGGGCGCGGCCACGGTCTGGGACCGCCTGCAGACGAAGAAGGCGCTGTTCCGCGAGGAGCGCGGCGGCTCCAGCGATGCTGTGTTGACGGCGTACGCAGAGGCGATTTTAGGGCCGCCGGCCGCCGGGACCTCCGGGGCGTCCGGCTCCGGAGCACCCCCGCCCACCGGCGCCCTCCTGCTCAGCGTCGTCGGCGGCAAGATGAGCGAGGGCATCAACTTTGCCGACCGCCTGGGCCGGTGCGTGGTCGTGGTCGGGCTGCCGTTCCCCAACCTGCACACGCCCGAGTGGAAGGCGCGCATGGAGTACGTCGAGGGCGTGGCCGGGCCGGCGCAGGGCGCGGCGGCGGCGCGCGAGTTTGCCGAGAACGCCTGCATGCGCGCGGTCAACCAGTCCATCGGCCGCGCCATCCGCCACCGCGGCGACTACGCCGCCATTGTGCTGGCCGACCGGCGCTATGCCTCGGACCGCATCCGCGCGAAGCTGCCGGCGTGGATCCGCGCCAGCATGGCGGCCGGCAGCGAGGACAAGGGCGTGTCGGGGATGATGGGCGCGGTGGGCGCGTTCTTTCGGAAGCGAGGCGAGGACAGGGCCTCGTGAAGTCTTTTTTCAGAAGCGAGGCGAGGACAGGGCCTCGTCAAGTTATTCTTTCGAAAGCGAGGCGAGGAGGCCTCGTGCTGAAGTCATTCGGAAGCGAGGCAAGTGCTGAAGTCATAAAATTCGGATCCTACCGCGGAAAAGAAGAAATACACGCCTTGCACGCCTTGCACGCCATGCTTGCACGCCGGCTTGCACGCCGGCTACACCACCCGCTCCGGAATCTCGCCGTCCGCAATCACGGCCACCCCCAGCCCGCGGTCCGGGCTCTGCAGCACCAGCTGCTCGTGCCGCCGCGCCCGCAGGTAGTCGTGCACCGCGCGGAACAGAATCAGCCACCCGACAATCATCAGCGTGTACGCCACCCACTCCGAGCTGGCCATCTCCGCCAGCCCGCTGCCCACGCCGCCGCTGCCGTCGTCGTCCGCGCCCTTGCCGACGTTGCCCGGGTCGAAGTCGTGCGCGTTGGGGTCCGGCGGGCTGGCGTAGCCGGCGCCGCCCGCGCCGCCGGCCGCCGCCGCGCTGCCGGCCGCCGTCATGGCGCTGCCGCCGGCGTCGTCGGCGCCCATGCCCTTCATGTAGAAGCCGTACTGGATCAGCGTGATGCCGAGCCCGGCGCGCGACCCGTTCTTGGCCGCGTGCGTCGAGTGCAGCAGGTACGTCAGCAGGAAGCCGACGAACTGGAAGGACATGGAGATCATGCCGTTCCACACAAACGAGAACAGCGAGCCGACCGGCATGCCGTCCACAAACACGTCGTCGGGGCCGCCCAGCCCGGGCGCCAGGATGGTCGTCTCCCAGTAGGGCGGCACCGCGTCGGCGGCTGCCTGCTCGTAGGTCTGTTTTGTTTGGTCAGTGTGTGAATAGACAGACATGGATGGAAGACAGAGAAAAACGCACCGGTGGCATCTCCTCCTTCTCCTCGCCCGGCTCCGGCCGTGCCGTCAGGTTCGAGAACACGCCGTCCGACTGGATGCCGCCGCCGTACACGCGGCCGGTGGTGGCCGGCGCCTGCGGCGTCGAGGACGATGCTGGTGCCGGTGTCGTCGCCGTGGTGGCCGCCGCACCTGTGTTGCCGCTGCCGCCGCTGTTGGCTGCGGCGGCCGAGGCCGGCGCCCGCAGGGGTCGCAGCGCGTCGCGGCTGCGGATCAGCCGCTGCCGGTCGTCCGAGTTGTCGTTGTCGTCGTCGTCGTCGCTGGCGGCGTCGGCGCCGTCCGCCGGCGCGTCGGGGTCGGCAAAGGCATCGGCGAGCGTCGGGTTGAGCGGCTGGCGTCCGTTGCGCTGCTCCCACGAGGAGGACCGCGAGGACGCACGCGAGTGGAACGACGGCGGCGGCGAGTTGGGGACGCCGAGCTGCGCCGCGGCGGGCGCGTCGTCGTCGTCGCCGTGGATCTGGGGGGCAGTCAGCATGGTTGTTCCAGTCCGTCTTGGCCACGCATGCTGTTTTCGCATCTTCGCGGACATACCCGTTCATATCCGGACATGGTCGCGTCTCGACCAGGAGGTCGTGCCAGGCAACCACTACGTGGTCGTCGTCGTGTTTGGATGTGGGAAGGATCTCAGTGCTCGATGCCGTCGTGGGCGGAAGACGACGCTGTTGTTCAAAGGAGAGGCAAGGATGCGATGCTGCAAGGAATCCACGTCGAAGAAATTCCAGCCAGCAGAAAGGCCAACGACAAAAACCAACAGGACAAAGGCAGGTTTACGATACAAAGGAGGGAGGCGAAAGCCAAGCATCGGTCGGATCAGGGGCAGGTTTCCGCCGCGTGGCGCAGACCGTGCCTGACAGGCTAGGCAGAATGTGCCCCGCCCGGAAGGCGACCAATCAGAGGCGGCCGGCGAAGGAAAAGGATTCGACGAGAAAAGATCGAAGAGCACGGAACCAACGCATTCACCATGTCGGGCAGCCTCAAGAGTGTGCGTTCTCCCCCCCTCCTTGACTCTCCCACTCACTGACGTGCCAGGTCCTCCAAAAACAGTACAAGGCCGCTCTGGCCCGCTGGCCCCAGGAGCGCCTGCGCCCCGACACGCAGCTGCAGCAGGTCCTGCGCGACGGCCTGGCCGACCGGCTGGCCGGGCGCCCCGTGGCCGGGGCCGTCGTGGGCCCCGGCGGGCTGGGCGCGACGCCGCCGGCGCGCACCGACGCGGCCCAGCTGCGGCAGCTCAACGCGCTGCTGACGCTCGTCGACAACCGCTACCAGACGGCGCACCGGCTGACGGGCGGGCTGCTGACGCCGCGCAGCAACCCGACATACTACAGCGACCTGATGACGGAACTGGACGAGGCGCCCAAGCGCAGCTTCCTGGGACGGCTGCGCAAGCGGCTGGGGGGGATGTTCCGGCTGACGGCGTGACGGACGGGAAGGTCAGGAAGGTTATCACGGCGTTTGGACAGCATTGGGTATGGTCTTTCTTTTTTCTCTTTCTCTCGCCTCCTTCTCTCTATATATACCGCTGCTCCGGGTCCAGCCGCGCCATCAGGTCCATGCTCTTCTCGTACATGGTAAACACAATGCCGCCGCTCAGCACCAGCCGCACCAGCCGCGGCAGCGCGCCGCTCCAGAACGTCAGCACGCCCTCCTGGCGGAAGATGATGCTCGCGCACCGCAGGCTGTTGCCGTACACGCTGCGCGCCTCGATGCTCTGCATGCGCGTCTTGATCGTGTCCAGCGGCTGCGTCACCGCCACCGTCACCAGCCCGGCCAGCCCGCCCATGGCAAAGGTGCCCGCCGCGCCCAGCTTCTCGCCCGGCGCCGTGTAGCTCTCGGCCAGCTGCTTGAAAAACGTGTACGACGAGAAGCGCACCGCCGAGTTGGCCGCCTGCCGCGCAGTCGTCGGCACAAAGCCCTGGAAAAACCCGCGCAGCCCGCGCTCGCGCGCAATCACCGGCACCGCGTGCAGGAACCCGCGCAGCCGCGGCTTCGCCGACTTGCGGTCGTCGATCAGCGTCGTCTTGATGCTCTCCGTCGGCGTCACCGCCAGCAGCGACTCGGTCACGCCCGCCCCGAACCCGGCCAGCACCGTGCGCGGGCCCGTCATCTTGCCGTCCGCGTCGGCCAGCAGTTTTTTGTACTGATCGAAAGCGACGAAGCCTGGGGTGTTAGGGGAGTGCAAAAAAAAAAATATAGAAAGAAAATTAAAAGGAAACCCACGGATTCCTGCCTTGGCCGAATTCCCAATAATCAGCGTCGTGCACCCGGCATACCACTGCCGCCCAAACGGCGGCCACGGCAGCTTCTGCCCGGCCGCCAGCCTGCGGTTCAGCTGTGTGCGTGTCTTGGCGACTGCGAGGTTAGGCCTGTCCAGAGCGTCGGGGGCGGAGCGACATACATTCGGCGGGGTAGGTGATGCCTGAGCGAGTTAGTGACAGACAACAAACACAGAAGCAGAAGCAAACAGCACAATGACGCACTGATCTCCACGGCGCCCGCCGTCGCCCCGGCCAGGATCGACCGCAGCGCCGTCGGGCCCTTCTTCTTCTCGTCCGCGCTGGTAGCGGCAGCCATGGCGCAGGCGGATTGTGTCGCGGGCGGCGGGGAGAAAACTCGTCGGCCGTGGTGGTCGTGCCGGCAGGTTTTGCGATGTCGCAAACGCAAGAGCTAGAGCTACTACCGAGGTGTTGATGTAACGGTCCGTCGGCTTGCAGACGCCAAACCGCAAAGTACGGTCACATGACTACGATCATGTGAGAGAAGTGGTCACGTGCAACCGGCAGCCAACCAGAACGCCGCCTTTTTGGCTGAGGCCCTCCCGACCGACCACCACGACCACCACCGCATCTCGAACAGGGCTCCCGGCTCCCCAGACGCTTCCCGCCCGGCGCTTTCTTTCCGCTTCGTTCCGACTGCCTGTCGCCTTTGCTGCGCGACGCGCCGCACCGCCCCCCGTCCCGCGTCGACCCGCCCGCGCGTCCGCGCCTCGATTTTTTTCACCATGCCGCAAGACATGCCGCCCATCGGGGGCTACGCCCCCGTGCAGTACAAGGTGCGTGCACCCCTCTGGATCTCTCTGCGGGCAGGCACACTATCGGAAAACTGACGCTGACCGCCCAGAGAAACCTGCCGTCCACCGGCTACCGGCCAGCCGTGCTGCTGGGCCTGTGCACGGCCGTCGTGGGCTACGGCTGGTACAAGCTGGCGCTGGGCCTGCGCGAGCAGCAGTACGTCTCCGTTTCGTTCGTATGCAAGGACGTCCACTGATCACTCCCCTCTAGTGAAATGGCCCGCGAGAAGATGTGGGCGCGCATCCACCTGATCCCGCTGCTGCAGGCCGAGGAGGACCGCGACCAGGTGCGGCGGCACCTGGCCGACCAGGCCCGCGAGCGCGAGTTGCTGGGCGAGAACGTGCCCGTGTACAACAACACGGAGCGCTTTGTGCGGCCGACGTTTGCGGCGGTGCCCAAGACGGTGACGAAGTAGGGAGGCATGCACAGGGCAGACACAGGGCAGACAGGGATCTGAAGGAGATCATGCAAATTCATAGACAATCCAAGCATATGCTTCATGTGAGCCAGAGCCCTGAAAACAGGTAACCAAAAACTGCCTCCGCCTATCCCGCTATCTGCACCACCCGGAAACCCTCCGCCAGCACCTTGCCAATCTCCTCGCTCTTGTGCTGCAGCAGCCCCAGCGCGTACGCCACGTCGTTCCACTGCCGCTCCGTGTCGCAGCGCGGCAGCCGCGCCGCCAGCTTCTCCGCCAGCTGCCGCGCGTGCTTGTCCTTCTCCACAAAGCCCAGCAGGAACCGCACAATCCGCCGGAAGCTCTCCTCGCCCAGGCTCGCCTCCGCCGACAGCAGGCTGAACATGTCCACAAAGTGGTTGTACACCGCATTGTCCTTGGTCGACAGCTCCGTGAAGAACATGCGCGCCAGGTCCGCGATCCGCTTGTCCGCGTCCTCCAGGCACTTGGCCATCTCGCCCAGCTGCCCCTTGACCTTGACCTGCCCCGCCAGGATCAAAAACGTCAGCGTCATCAGGCACGTCCGCTTCACCGACGCGTCGTCGTCCGCCAGCCGCCGGTACAGGAAATCCGTGTTCTCGTCGATCAGGTGGTTGAAGCACACCGCCATGTCGCCCAGCGCAATCACCGCGTTCGACCGCACCGTCGCGTCCGTCGACCGCTCCATGATCGTGATCAGCAGCGGCAGGTTCGTCTCGCAGTATTCCGCGCTGACGCACATCAGCTTCGCCATGCACAGCGTCGCCGCCGCCTGCAGCCCGCGGTCCTTGTACGTCGTGTTGTTTGCGCAGATCTCCGACACCAGCGGCCCGAACATCCCCAGCAGCGCCGTCGGGCCGTACAGCAGCTCGCGCTCGCGGATGTGCTGCATCGCCTCCGTGAAGTCGTCTTCCGTCGTGCCGCCGATCAGGTCCAGCTCGTCGGCTTCTTTGGGCGGGGGTGTCGCTGCTGCTGCCTCGGAACTCTTCTTGCCGCGTCCCGTCGTGCGCCGGCTGGCCGCGGCCTCCGCCGCCGCTGCCTCCTTGGCGGCCGCTTCGGCCTTTTCCTTTTCCTGCTTGCGCCGCTTGAAGTCCTGCTCGCACAGCTCCAGATGCACAATCTGCTTGATGGCCACGTGGCCCACGATAAAGAGCAGCTGCGACAGCGCAACCGTGTTGCTCTTGTGTGCGCTGGTGGCTGTGCCCGCCGTGCCCGCCGTGCCTGCTGTCGCGGTGCTGCCCCCCTCGCCGTCCAACATCGTCGTGGCCTCGTCGCGCGACACCGGCCGCGAGGACGCAGCGGCGGCGGCCGCCGGCGAAAACACCCGCTGCGTCTTCCGCCGGATAATGTCCGACGCGAGCACGTCCGGGTGCTTGGACAGCGCGTAGATGGCGTTGATCGCCTGCTCCGCCACGCCGAACCACTCCTGGTTGTCCGACGGCGCCTCGATCATCGCCGCCAGCCGCGTCAGCACCGCGTGGTCGTTGGGCAGCCGCGAGAACGTCGTCGCGCCGCCGCGCCCCGCCGCGTTGATGCGTTGCAGCGCCACGCACGTGTACTTGGCCAGCTGCAGCTCCGCGCGCCCGTACGCGCCCAGCCCCGTCCGCAGCATCGTCTCCATCTCGCCCACCACAATCTCCGGGTTCGCCGTCGCCAGCATGCCCAGCACGATGATGGCGCCGCGCCGCTGCGTGCGCGAGATCGCCGGCTTCTGCACGCCGTACACCTGCCACAGCTTGGCCACGACCACGTCCGCGATCAGCCCGCCGCGCATCATCGTCGCCAGCAGCTGCTCCAGCGATGTCAGCTCCGCCGGCGTCGCGCCAAACGTCAGGCTGATCATGTTGCGCGCCACGTAGTTGGCCGCGTCGTTGGCGCTGAACACGTCCGGCGCCTCGAAGAAGAGCCGCCGGTAGCACTCGATCAGGTGCGTCTGCACGCCCTTGCCCTCGTCGCTGTTGCCCTTGGTCCAGATCAGCCGCAGCATGCGCCGGATGCCCACCTTGTTCTGCTCAATGTTGTACGCGTCGCCAATCTCAAAGTAGTCCATCGCCTCGATCACCTCGCTCTTGTTGCGCGACCCCAGCAGCTGGCAGATCGTGCCTGTCGCCTCGTGCAGAATGTTGATGAACTTGAGCGCCTCTGTGTAGTACTTCTTGGTCAGCGTCAGCTTGCTGATCGCCTCGGACGTGGCCGCCGCCTCCTGCGCCTTGCGCACCGCCGCCATCTTCTCCTCGTCCGTCATGGCCGCGAGCGCCGTCTTGGGCGTCGGCGGCGGCGGCGCGTCCGCGTCCGCGTCCAGCTGCGTGGCCTCATCCAGCAGGCCCGTCGCGTTGGCCGTCTCGCCGAGGTCGGGCGCGCCCTCGGGCGGGCGCAGCGCCTGGATCTCGGCCTCGACGGCCTCGAGGCGCGCCTGGTACTCGGGCCGCGACAGCTGGGCGCCGTGCATGGCGGTGAAGGGGTGGGTCTTGATCAGGCAGCCCAGCAGCTTGATGGCGTTGCGGCGCACGTTGCTGCTCTTGTCCGCGAGGCTCTGGTTGGCCAGCTCGGCGGCGCGCAGCCGGCGCTTGGGGAACTTCATCTCCAGGTCGCACAGCTTGCCGTACACCTGCAGGGTGCGCGAGCGGCAGTAGGGGTTGATGTCGAGGAAGCGCTCCTCGAGCACGCTGAAGAAGGCGTTGAGCTGCGACTTGTGGTCGTCGCCGCGCTCCTCCTGGCGGCTGAGGTAGGCGATCATGTTGCCGCAGATCTCGATCAGGGCGCAGCGCAGCGTGTACGACTCGCTGTCCATCTGCTTGATCAGCGACGCCACCTGCTTGATGACCAGGCGCGGCGCCAGCTCCGACAGCTTGACGATAAAGGCGGACACAGACTTGGGCCCGCGCGTGTCGTTGCTGCTGAACTCCTTGTTGCTCAGGTCGACGAGGATCTCGCTCGCCAGCTGCTCGTGGTCGTACTGCTCGGACAGGATGTGTAGGAACTCGGCCATGGGCTCGGACAGGTGCTCAAAGTACGTCAGGTTCTGGACGATGCTGATCTGGGCGGCGTAGCCGTGGCCGTGGTGCTTGACGGCCATGCAGAGCACCTTGAAGGCGTGCATGCGGATGGCGGTGGACTTCACGCGCTGCTCGCTCTCGAGCACGAGGTAGACGGGGCGGGTGATGAGGCCGGTGAACGTGTCGCGCTCGGACGTGGTCATGAAGATGCTGGCCAGCTTGAGGCGCAGCACCTTGCACGACGTGTCGAGCGCGGTCTGCAACTGGGCCGACGAGTCCCAGCTGCCGTCGCGGTCGTCGGGGGCGGCGGCCGCGCCCTTCTTGGGCTTGCCGCGGCTGCGGGCGGCGGGGGCGGCAGACGACTTCTCGGCGGCGCGCATCTCGACGACGGCCACGGTCCACTGCATCAGGAAGCCGTAGATCTCGAGCAGCTGCTTGTGGTGGGCCAGCAGGCCCTGCTCGTCGGCGTCGAGGTCGTGGCGCACGGCGTCGGCCTCGGCGGCCAGGCCGGAGGTGATGAGGTCGAAGATTTTGCTGAGCGCATGGGTGGGGAGGAAGGCAGCGTATCTGGGGGTTGGGGTTAGACACATGATGGGGTATCGAGAGAGAAGGGGGG